>SKCR01034779.1:0-180529 GCA_019454045.1 Zanthoxylum bungeanum | reverse complement strand
GCCCGAATTAAAATCCAATTTTAATTCCGCGTCAAAATCTAATTTCGTATAATATATCGGATATATTATTTTATCGATTAATTCCAAATTAATCGTTCTCTCTCTTCTAATTAAATTTTATCCTAGATAAAATATCTCTGTAATTAATCCCAGATTAATTTTCTCTCTCATCAAATTAATCCCAGATTAACTTTCTCTCTCTTCTAATTAATCCCAGATTAATTAAAGTGCGAGTCATACATGATCGGTGAATCTTTGGGAAGCGACCCATGAGATCCCCGGATATGTTGGCAGTAAATACGGTTATCGGACTATCCGAATACGTAAGTACCTCGTACTATATTTATACCGATTTACACGACAAAGTTGGCTTCTAGCAAAGCACCATGCCTACCCAATCTCCGGAAATATCCTTATAGGAATATGTGATCTATATCAAGCGTAGTATACCGAAGTATTGCGTATTTCTGTCCAGTATCGGATGTTCACGTGCTAGGCCTGGGGCTGGAATTGTGTCTGCCCCGTACGAAGCACATATCGGATGTCTGGTAACTAGTCTCTATAATCAGATATACATGACCTAGTCATAATATCCCGATAGCTCGAGCATTTAAGAGAATGAGTTTCGTATCCTACGTGACCATCATCTCCACTATGACTGGAGTGATACTTCTGTCTTGACATCACACCCAACACACTATGATTCCCAATATACCCAGTATCGGCGTACTAATGGAAATTAGTTATACAATTTTTAAGAGTTAAAATTGGTTAGGTCACTAATAGTGTACTCGTTTAAATAAGAGTTATTATTTAGCCTCCATATATTTATTCACACTAGTTATATTAAAATATTAGATATTTTTAAATAGAAACCTTAAACTTAAAATAGTGAGTGGGAGAGGGATATACAACAGTATATCTTACGATCTCCGTTGTTAGTCCGAAAACGTGAGATTCAAAAGGCGCTTCGAGACGGCTTTGATTTCGTCCCCCTACGGATGGTGTCCATTTTGGGTCAATATCATGTTTGGATTCTGAGAGGATAGGGATTCTTATGTTGTAGGGGTTTTTAGGGGCAGAATCGGTAACGCAGCGGAAGCGGTGGAAAATCATATTTTCCGATTTCAAAACTTTTTCTCGGATTAATTAAATAAACATATTTATTTAATATTCCAATAATCAAATTATGAAATAAAATTCAATAAATCATATTTAGGTGAATTTACCAAATTACCCTTACTTTGGTATTTTGTCCATTTTAGTCCGAAATTGATCTAATCAATTTTGAATGATTCTAAATCATTTCTAAGATGAACTTAGCATGTTCAAAACATCAAAACACCAAAAGCAACCAAATCCCCAAATTTTATCCATTTGGCCGAATGCCTCCCAAAGGTGCCAATTTGTGCACTTTGTCATTTCATGCTTCAAAACACATCAAGATGTAATCCAATCAATATGAAACTTATATGCATCATATACACATCCAAATACACAACATAAATGAAAAGCCCCAAATTTGGAATTGGTCATGAACCCTAATTTTTCAATTTCTTCAAATTGGACAAATTAGACCAAATTAGTTAAATCAATTACTTTAATCATCTTTCTTCCATCCAATCAAAGTCTCAACACAATGAAACAACTCAAGATCAAATCTAGGTCATCTAAGAGTGGGTCAACAACTCTAGATTAGCAATTTGGTTTCCAAAACCTTAAAAGAAAGCTTATAACTACAATAGTCACAACCTTCCTTCATCATACATGCTCAACACTTCCATCAAAACTTCCATCAACAAAAACACAAGGAATAAAGAAAGAAATAACCTAATAAAATCATATGTTAAAGCCTAGATCCTAAGGAACATTTTCCTTTCTAATAGCAAGTTGGAAAAACTCACTAAAATCCAAGCTTTCTTTGATTTCTTCTTTCTTTCTCACAAGCTTCCTTTGCTTCCATTAATGGAGTTTTTCTTTAAAGTGTGTTAGGTTATCAAATGAAAGTGAAATGAAAACAATATATACTTGTTGTAAAATAGCCTTGGCCGAAATTGCAAGACAAATACAAGTTATATTAATTTCAATTTCATTTCACCTTTATCTTTGATCAACTTGCATAAATATCCTAATAACACTTTATTAGATATTTAATTAAGTCAACAAAGGCAACCAAAAAATATAACTCTTATATTTTAAGGTCATGGCCGAAATTTTGAAGAAAAAATAAAGAAAAAAGATATTTCAATTTTAAACATTTTAAACAAATATCAAAGAAGTCAAATCCAATTTGACTACCATTTCCTTTACTTTAAAGTCAACATTAACACTTATAATCATTTCCTAACTTTATCATTTGGTGATATATTTATATTTTAATTATATTAATCATTTAACAATTAAATAATTAAATAATTAATTAAATATAAATATATCAAATATATGTATTATATTTACTTTAAATATCTCAAATACATATATTGATGATATATGTCAAATACCTTTATTTGACTATTTATTAATGTGTATTTAATAATATCATATATTAAATACAAATACACATTAATTAGGAAATAACGGTTCGGCCCGTTCGCATGTATTTTTCGTTTAACGATTAAACGATTTATAAATAATCATCATTATTCATAAATGTTGCTCTAGTGCTCTACGAGTATGTTTCATTATTGAGACTCTCTAGATTCAGGTATATCCGTCACGAAATCCAATTTCATGTCCATAATCTATCCACCCATAGATTATGACGATCACGGATAAACGAGCTAAATCATACAGGTCGAGGTCATTGCATATGTATAATCCCTCCGTCACTGGTATCCAGATAATCCCAGAGATATAGATGTAAACGTCAAATCTCTATAGGTATTATCTCGTCGACGTATCTATTAGCAATCTCTAAATAACACTCGGAACTTACTTCCGATGTATACTGTGGCCACAGATTTAACAGACTGCTAAATATATATGGACTACCTATGCTCTGTACACAGAACTGACGGATCCTATCTTGACACACACAGGATATCCTGAGGATCGATCCACACCCAACGAACAGGCGGAGGTCTGATCTAAATAGATCGGTGACGTGACTGCCATCTAAGTGTGGAGGATGTCTCATACATCCACAGTGGTGTCTCAAGTCGAAGGACCACTATGGTACTCAACCCGAGAAGATTCTTATTGACGTTGGTGTACCATCCATTAAGAATCTTCGGTGAGCCATTCAGTGTTTATCCACTATAAACACCTACACGTCTATACGAGTCTCCATAGACTCATGGTTCATTGGGATAAACCATCGGACCAAGTCTCGATATACGACATGTACTGGTCTCAACGGATTTGACTAACCGACCCGTGTTAGCAAATCTTGACCAGGAACTATGTTTGATAATATTCATATAGCAGTGACACTTCCCAATGTCAATTACAAACTAACTTTGTAACTGTGTACTGCATTATATATTATCGGGACTTTGTCTAATATATACATATCACTAAACCACATTTAGTTTCAATCTAATCGTAATCAGATCGAATACGTATATAAGAACAATAGGTGCAACCATAAATAAGTAATATTATGGAATAAGGGGATGTTCGTATTCATGAATCAGACATAAATACGGTCTGGATTGGCGCTCTGAGCACCAACCCCAACAGATGTATATTGTGAACTGACCTACCCTACAGTGACACTTCACTCGTTAAGTCCAAGAATCCCGAAATAGCGGGTCACACTCACAAAGGAATAATTAACTATTAATAAAATTCCTTAGGTTTCTAATTCGTTATTCATGGTTCATGCATCATGTTTAATTTTATGCCAAAATTGTTTGATGATTTTAATATGCGATGAATGAATGTTAAATGCATGTTTATTTTATTTTTCAGCCATGGTTTCTCCAATTATATCCATACTCTCAAATGATAAATTAACGGGAGAAAATTATGTTAAGTGGAAAAGTAACATGAACGTTATCCTGGTCTGCAAAGACCAAAATTTTGTCCTGACAGAGGAGTGTTCTCCCGAGTCGGCTAGAAATACTGGCCAAGTTGTGCGCGATACCTATCAGAAATGGGTTGCAGTAAATGAGAAAGTCTGCTGCTACTTGCTAGCAGGGATGTCTGAGGTTCTTGCTGCAAAGCATGAACCTATGGCTTCAGCATCTCAGATGATAGAGTCATTACAGGGCATGTTCGGGCAGCCTTCGGAGCGTCAACGTCATGAGGCCATGGTCTCAGCGATGACTGCTAGGATGAAGGATGAGACATTAGTCCGAGAGCATGTCTTGAGGATGATAACCTATCTCAACATTGCTGAAACCCATGGAGCTCGTATTGACAAGTGTAGCTAGGTGACCATGATCATGGAAACTCTTCCGAAGAGTTTCATGTAGTTTAAAAGTAACTATGTTATAAACAAGTCGACTTTTACTTTGACCCAGCTGCTAAATGAGCTCACCCACTATGAGTCCATGCTTGTGGATCATCGTAAGTCCAGTGCTGAGGCAAATGTTACCGAGTCTTCTAAATATGCAATGATGAAGAAGAATAGCACTGGTAAGGCTAAGGCTAAGCCTATAAAGAAGAAGAACGAGAAAGGCTCCAAGGATGCCAAGCCAAAGGGAAAGTGTTTCCACTGCAACAAGTCCTGGAACTGGAAAAGGAATTGTCCTAAATACCTTGCTGAGCTAAAGGATAAAAAGGATACAGGTAAATATGATTTACTCATTATTGAAACTCTATTAGTAGAATATGATAAATCTGCTTGGATTGTTGATTCTGGAGCCACTAACCATGTTTGTTCTTCTTTGCAGCTACTTGATTCATGGAGTGAACTACACCATGAGGTTCGGGATAGGGGATACCGTTTCAGCAAGAGCAGTGGGAGTTTCTAGTTTAAATTTTACAAATAATGGTTATTTAAATTTGAACAATGTGTTATTCATTCCTGGTTTTCGCAGGAATTTGATTTCTGTTTCTAAACTTTTAGATGATGGTTATTCAATTTCTTTTAATAGAAATTTAGTTATTATTGGTAGAAATGGATCAACCATATGCACAGGAAACTCAGAAAATAACTTGTATGTGTTAAGACCATTATAACATAGGTCACTACTCAATGCTGAAATGTTTAAGGTTGAGAAACCTAAAACTAAACGGCAAAAGATTTCTCGCGATGACACATATCTGTGGCATCTTAGACTTGGTCATATCAACCTTGACCGGATAGATAGATTGATAAATAATGGAGCCTTAAACTAGTTAAAACTCAGAACTTTACCAGTCTGTGAATCATGTTTAGAAGGCAAAATGACCAAGAGACCTTTTACTGGAAAAGGTATAATAGTCAGTCAACCACTTGAGCTAATACATTTGGACATTTAAGGATCGGTGAATGTAAGAGCTCGAGGTGTTTATGAATACTTCATCACATTTATTGACGATTATTCTAGATATCGGTATGTTTACCTAATGCAGCACAAGTCAGATACTTTTGAAAAGTTCAAAGAATATCGTGCTGAGGTTGAGAATTAGTTAGGTAAAAAAATCGAAACTCTACGATCAGATTGTGGAAGAGAATACCTTGACATAGATTTTGAGGAATTCTTAGTTGAGCATGGGATAGTATGCCAACTCACAGCACCTGAAACACCACAGCAAAATAGTGTTGCAGAAAAGAGAAATCGGACCCTGCTAGACATAATGAGATCTATGTTTAGTTATAGCTCACTTCCTAGTTCATTTTGGGGATATGCATTGCAGAGTGCAATGCACATCCTTAATGTAGTTCTATCTAAGTCTGTTCCTAAAACTCCCTTAGAGTTGTGGATTGGTCGTAAAACTAGTTTGTGACATTTCTGCATATGAGGGTGTCCATCACATGTGCTAAAGAATAAGACTACAAAGTTGGAGCCACTCTCTCAGGTGTGCCTATTTGTAGGCTATCCTAAGGAGACTATGGGTGGATTCTTCTATAGTCCTGAAGATAACAAAATGTTTATATCGAAAAATGATATGTTTCTAGAGGAGGACTATATAAGGGAATTCAAGCCTCGAAGTAAAATGTTACTGGATGAGTTACTTTCTGATTCGACCAGCACACTATCGTCAACAACAGTTGACAAATACATAGCACCTTCGACATCTGAGTGTCAGATACAAGTTCGTCAGAATGATCTACCACCTAGACGCAGTGGGAGGGTTGTACGACAACCTGATCGCTACCTTGGGGTTAGAGAGGCACAAGTTGTCGCATCCAGCGATGATATAGATGATCTATTGACCTATCATAGTGGAATGGATGATTCTGACAAAGAGGAATGACTCAAAGCCATGAACCTAGAGATGGAGTCTATGTACACCAACTCAGTCTGGGAACTTGTAGACCAACCAGATGGGGTGAAACCCATAGGTTGCAAGTGGATTCATAAGAGGAAGAGGGGAGCAGATGGGAAGGTATAGACCTTCAAGGCTAGGCTAATGGCCAAAGGTTATACCCAGAAAGATGGAGTTGACTATGAGGAAACTTTCTCACCAGTAGCCATGATCAAATCCATCCGAACTATTCTATCCATTGCCGTATATTATGACTTTGAAATTTGGTAAATGGACGTCAAGACTGCATTCTTGAATGGAAATCTTGATGAGAGTATCTATATAGTACAACCAGAGGGATTTATAACCCAATGTCAAGAGCAAAAGGTTTGCAAGTTGCAAAAGTCTATTTATGGACTTAAGCAGACATCTCGATCTTCGAATATAAGATTTGATACCACAATCAAGTCTTATGATTTTGAGCAGAATGTAGATGAGCCTTGTTTATACAAGAGCGTCATTGATGGGAAGGTGGTTTTTCTTGTTTTATACGTCGATGATATTTCACTCATTGGGAATGATGTTAGGATATTATCGGACGTGAAAACCTGACTAGCTAACCAATTCCAAATGAAAGATTTAGGAGAGGCCAGTTATGTTCTTGGGATTTAGATACTTTGATATCACAAGAAACAAATTTTAGTTCTGTCTCAGGCATCCTATATCGACAACATACTTGTGCGATTTGGGATACAGAATTCCAAGAAAGGCAATTTGCCTTATAAGTGTGGAATTTATTTGTCAAAGGAACAATATCCTAAGACACCTCAAGATGTTGAGGAAATGAGACATATCTCATATGCCTCAACAGTTGGTAGTCTCATGTATGCTATGTTATGCACGAGACTAGACATCTATTTTACAGTGGGAGTAGTCAGTAGGTTTCAGTCGAGAGCATGATTGGATCACTGGGTGGCTGTGAAACATATTCTCAAGTATCTTAAGAGAACGATAGATTATATGCTTGTATATTCCGGTGAGGATATGATCCTGAGGGGGTATACGAACTCTGATTTTCAGACAGATGTCGATTCTAGGAAATCAACATCTGGATCACTGTTTACCCTAGGTGGTGGGGCTATAGTATAGCGGAGTATAAAGCAATCTTGCATTGCTGATTCCACCATGGAGGCTGAATATGTAGCAGCTTATAAAGTAGCTAAGGAAACAGTCTGGCTCCGTAAATTCTTGGGAGATCTGGAAGTTGTTCCAGATATGGATAGACCACTCACACTTTATTGCGATAATAGTGGTGCAGTGGCAAACTCCAAAGAACCAAGAAACCACTAGAGGGGAAAGCATATAGAGAGGAAATATCATCTTATCAGGGAGATAGTGTAGAGAGGAGACGTTATTGTCATAAAGATTGCATCCCCAAAGAACCTAGCTGATCCATTTACAAAGACCTTATCGGCTAAAGTGTTTGAAGGTTACCTATATGGTCTAGGATTACGTGACATGTCCCATTTGCTCTAGTGCAAGTGGGAGATTGTTGGGATGTATGCATTAGAGCTGAATGTAATGTAGACGACTTTATTTTTTTTGAAATAAAATGATGCATTATTCATTTATCAAAATATTTGTTCAATTTTCACATATTATAAATTATCTTTATTACCTTAGATTACTTATGTGCCTTCAAACTTAGTGTATGAGTGTCACACACAAAAGGGTTTAAGTCTGAAGTTAGTAATCTTAAATAGTCCATAGAGAGCAAACAAAGCGAGTACTTTGTTTGTGGTTTATTTATAGCTGTGGTCCATTCTATATTTGTATGGTGACCTTAATCCAGGATCATCCATGTAGAGACATGAGAATAGAGGCACCATGTATGATGTGATGATATAGGACTGGACCCATATGGAAATGACATTCTTATAACATCCGTTAAACAAAGAAAGTCATTTCGATCTACTAGATGGTCATGTATAGATTTATCTTAATCCTAAGTGTACTACGAACTCCTGCATGGCAGGCTATTTCCTTTGATTTACAAAGGTGAGGTTGGAGTAGCAGTCCCGACCAATAGCCACATACTTTGGGGACATAGTATGTTGTGTAGCTGGGAATGTTTTACATAGATATGAAGTTCACTCCTTCTTGCGAAGTAAAAAAGTATCTTTCTTAAAGCTTGATTCGGTACTTGAACGGTTAGAGCGCTCAAGTCTTTCAATTACGATTAGAAAGATTGAAATTCATAATCGTTATGAATAAATCATTCATTAGAGAATCAATGGTACTTAAGGTAAAAATAATTAGAGGGGTATAACGGACATTATGACCCGGCTCTAATTACGAGATACTCGTGAAGGGTTAATCTATATGTAGTGACTATATCGATGGACACCGACTTTGTTTGGCTTAATATATCATCTGAGACAACGAGAGTGCAACTTCGGGTTTTTAGTAGAATAACCCGAAGTTAATAATTCAGAATATTTAATTAAGAGCTTAATTAACATTTCGAGATTATTAGAGCTCGAATTTGTAGGTCCATTTGCTCCTCGTGCTAGCTCGATATACTATAGCGGATTTAATATAATTGGATAGTCCAATTATATACTCACATACGTGTAAATATTATTAATATGATTAATAATATTAATATGTCACACTTGACACTATATATTAAAAGGTGAGTATATAGTTTTTATAATTATTTGATGATTATTAATTACATGTTATTAAATTATATTATTTAATTTAATAAATATAATTTTTGATTTTTGATTTTCCAAAAATGGTTTTTGGAAGTGTTTAATTAATTTGAGTAATTGCTCTTTATGAAAGGCAATTACAAATTTAATTTTTGTAAAATATCATTTTCTTATAGTAATAAAGGATTAATGTTACAAAATTAAACAAAAAATTAATCACCTTGGCCGAAACTTACAAGCATGGAATATGAATGGTTTGCTTTGTTTTGGAAACTAGTAAACCTAAGTATAAAAGGTTTTGTAAATTTCCTTTGGCCATAACCTATCTCATTTTAACCTAGCCACATTTCTTCTTCTTCTCTAATTCTCTCAAAAGTTGAGAAAACCAAAAATAAAAGAAAAAGAAGAAAAATAAAAATCAAAAAACAAAAGTTGTTAGTGTGCTTAAATCTCTAAAACGTTTAGGGATTAATTTGTGAGTCTTGTACACACAAGTTTCCGTTGGTAAAGAGATATAGTTCGGAAGACTTGAGGTGTCGAAAAAAATTATTCTCCATCTTATTTCATATTATTCAAGGTAGTGAGGCATTGTTTTGCTCACTGCTGTCTCTTTTCTTGGTGAAACGAAACTCCGTTTTGGTTTCGTTTTAATCCAAAATTTGTGAGGAATATTTTGTGACGTTTTGTGGCTGTGTTGGGGCTGTGTTCAAGTGAAAAGTCAAAACCAAAACACAGCCGCTGTCCACGCATTTCAGGGGCTGTTTCTGCAGTACATTGGGCGCGAATCGAGTCCAAAAAAGTCCAATTTTTGTCCGACTGTCCGGGGCTATTCGGGGACTGTTTTGAGGCTGTTTCGGGGCTGGAATTTTTTCCAAAACTGAAGCAAAATTTTAGTGGTGGTGGCAGTAGCATTCGAGATTCAAATGAGAAGGGCAGAAAAATTTTCAATTCTGATCCGTGTGCCTATACCGTTTCCGCTGCGCAAGGAAAGTGTTTCCTACACATTTGATTCTCGGGAATCTGACTTTAAAAGACCATATTTATCAATTTATAAGAAAATTAGATGTGAAGCTTGTTCCTGACCCATAGAGATAATTCAAGCAATTTCTGAAATAAGATGTGACCCTGTAAATATTTTATGTTTTAATTTCTTTGTCTTTAACTAATAATTTTGATTTTTTTTTTTGCCGACAAGATCCGGACATTTTGACTTTCACGATTTATTTTACTGTTTAGCTAATAATTGTCATTTGGCAGGTACTAGTGCAATCATTACTCACCCTTTTTCAGGATCTATAAAGTCTGCTCACATTGCTCCCTTCAACACATCCAGATTAGATAGAGTAAATAAAAAAATGGAAGTAACTTCAAGAAGACGAGTCACTAACATCTGTGTGTTCTGTGGAACTAGTTCTGGATCAAAACTTGAATTGGTTGAGGCAACAAAAGAATTAGGTAGAGTCATAACTGAGAGGAATATGCACTTAGTATATGGCGGTGACAGTCTTGAACTAATGGGATACGTTTCAAGGGCAGTACAAGAAGGAGGTAGTCAAGTTTTATGAATCATCCCAAAACCTTTGGTGGATGCAAATCTTATCAGACAATCAAACGGAGAGGAATGTATTGTGTCAGGTATGTCCGAATGACTTATTGAAATGATTAATCATGTTGATACTTTTATTGCTTTGCCAGGTAGCTTGGGCACGATGGAGGAAATTTTCACAGTGATATCTTAGGTGAACTTGAACATACATCAGAAACCAATTGGAATGTTTAATGTTGATGGATTTTTTGACTTTCTTTTGTGTTTCTTGAAGATGCCAGAAGAAATGGGTTCCTTTCAATACCCGTAAAAGATATCATATTCACTTCCAGAACGGCCAATAATTTAATTGACCAACTCTTGACGTTTGAACCAAATATTGACCATATCCTTTCCAAGTTGAACTGGTCTGATAATGATCGTGGTAAGAAACGTCGGATAAATCAAGATCTTAACTTATAAATTTTTTTGTAGTTGTAGTTATGATTGAAAACTCCACGCTAACCAGGTACTATCTTCTAAACTTTTCTTCTTCTTTTTAAGACATTGGGGATAATGTCTCAATTAGATTTGGGGGAGGGGATAGTTGAATAATATCTTTTTTTTTTTTAATTTTTTCTGTGTTGTTTTTGTTGTACTTAAAAAAAATTGCTTTGATTTTTATGTTTTTAACATTACTACCAAGTGGAATTGTGCCTTGAGATAGCTGAGTAAGAAGTTCACTCCTGAGACGTATCTTAGTTTGATTCGTAACAAGTTAATTTTTGTTTATTTCATTTTGAATTATTTAAATTCGTGAATTCTCCATTTTTTATTAAATTTGATCTTCATATGCTCATTTGATAGGTATTATCAACATACATGTTAACATATGAATATAGATTGTAAATGAAAATTTTATAATATTCAATACTCTGGTTTATTGGAAATAACACCTAAAAGTGATGGAATTAAAAAAAACATTGATATAAATAATTAACCTTGCTCTTACTCAGTAATCAGACATCTTGTCTTAGTAAGTAATGATTGTTCGCGTCAAACGATTGAGCATGAGTTAATAATAATAAAGTTTCTACTTAGTAACCAGACATCTTGCCTCAGTAAGCAGTGATTGTTCACGTCAAACGGTAGAACTTTTAACATCTGAGGTACGGGCAATTAAGTCCCTAGAGGTATCTTAACACCTAGTGCCCTATAGCCAACTGGTTTGGGAGTCACTGGCCCAAAACTCATTACAAGGATTAGAGATGTTGTTAAAAAGAAAAAAATATTTCATTGCAAAAAATATGTGAATTCCAATATAACTTTAGGACAAAAATATTACTCTTTTTCAACTATATTTATGAATATTGTGGGTATAATGATTTGATTAATACCTTGTTGGTTGTTAAAAATGGAGAATGGTAAAAATAATCGAAGAATTTACTTATTTGGCAATTTAGAAAGAAAGAAAACAACTATTAACTTGGATAAGAATTTCACTTGTTTAGTTACTAACTTGTTTATCTTTTTATTTTGTTTTGTGTGAATAGTTTTATATTTGATTGACGTTGGCGGGTATCGTCGCTGCAAGCCCTCACGAGACTATAACTCGTCCACTAGGGACACCTAGGGGTTTAAAGGCTTCTTGCTACGCTAAATGTAACTGTGATCCCTACAAAAGTGGCTTAGGTTAATTTATTTTAAAGTTTTTTGTTTCATTTCATTTTGTTTGTTTTACTCGAGGACTAGCAAAATGTTAGGTTTAAGGGTGTGATAAGCGGAAAATATATCATTATTTACCGCCCATTTGACTTAATATTTTATATAGTTTCCCGATTTTTATGAACATTTTAATGTGTTTGTTTTTATTTTGTAGATAAATAAAATGTCAAAACTCACTGGAATCAAATTGGGGCTAAAACGATGAAATTCGGATCAAAATGGGAAAATGAGAACTTTCCAATGCGTGTTGCAACGTAGAAGACTACGCGCGCCGCGACACTAATCAATAATGCAACTTGCCGACACTTGTCATCAATGTAGTCCGCGTCATGACGCAGAAGACTATACGCATCGCGACGCCAAATCAATAATTCAGTTGCCGACACTACTATAGAGTGCGTCGCGACGCACAAGTAGGTAATTTCTTTCTGTTGGTGTAAAGGGTGAAACTTTTATTATGATAATTTAGATTAATTTCCCTTATTTTATAATATACAAATTATCTTAAAACCTGACTTAATTGGATACCGCCTTTATGGTCGGTTGGACTTAAATAAATTATTCTTAATATTGACTTAATTGGATACTGCCATTATGGTCGGTTGGACTTATTTAAATTTGACTTAATTGGATACCGCCTATATGCATGGTTGGTAATTCATACAAATTTATATATTATAATAAGGGAGATTTCTAGATTTGAAATATTAAAAATGGATCCTCTAACCCCCAATATTTCATTTAATTGTTTTATTTCAACTTTTTAGTTTTCAACTTGTTTTATGATGTTTTATTTATTTATGTCTTTAGTAGTCCGTCCTAGGTATATATTGTAACTAAATACATTATCTAGGGTTGTGATGAATTCCAATATCATTGGTTTTATAAGTTGATTATTTTGTGTCATGTGTCATGTGTGATGTTTTATTTATTGAGTCTTAATCTTGATGCTTCTTGTTGAGTGACCTCCAATAAGATTGATTTGGTAAACTTAAAATGAACTTGACGAAGAGATTTTAGGTTTCAGCCTTAGACTCAATAGCTCACGATCTCACCTTAGAGATTTCCTTTCAGGATAGACATATACCTTTCGGGCGTGGGTAGCCATAATTGGAACTTAATCTTAATGAATTCAGAGTTTTTTGGTTAACATAGACATATAGTTAATTGGGTTACTTTGGATGTTTGAGTCTGACCATTGACAAAGGCTTTTTGCAAATTTTCGTGTTCCAGGTTAATAAATCAATATATTACACAAGCATAAGATAGTCACTTCATCTTTAAAAGAATACTGGAAGGATTCACAACCCTAGTTAGTTTCATAATATTGATTTCTTTTAAACTTTACTTTTGTTTTGTTTTATTTATTTATTTTTAGATAAAATCACCAACCAAACAAAATCAATTCTTAGATACTTGTAGATATTTAACTTCAATAAATTAATAGGATAGGTATTAAGTTCTCGTGAGATCGATACATTTTATACTACTTGAACGATACTTGCACTTGCGTAACGTGAGTGATTTCATACCGATCAGCAGACCGGCATACCGGTCTCAAAAAGAACAGTTAGGATTATTTACATCTTCACTATATATTGATCCCCAAATTCATTTTTGCATATCTCTAACACCTTTATACAATTTTTTCTAAGGAGAAAACTGTTGGTGTTTGCTAAGGTCCCAAGATCATTAAACAAGCATGAAATAAGTGCGAATACAATTAACGAAGTTGCGGAATACTCACATCGATCGGTTGAGCGACGCGGGAGGCAACAAAAATCAATTTTCTCCTCCTTACTGCATTAGGCAGTGGCAGTGAGCAGTCCACTATTTTCGGCCATTGGAGGTTCTTCCTCAAGCTCCAAGCTTCGTCAAACGATTCTCGGCTCACGGGTGGACTTCCCTATCACCTTCGCATGACTTCGTAGTGTGCTAGCACTCCCGATTTTGCCACAAGATCGCGACTCTAAGCTTCCCTATGGCTATCGGCAGTGAGCCAAAACCAGTGAACAAAACAGCCCCAAGGGCGTGTAAAGAGAGAAGAGAGAGATGAGAGAAAGAGAGGAAAGAGAGATGTCAAATGTGTAATGTAATTTGATTTCCAAAAAAAAAATTAAACATATACAATTTTCTTTACAAAAATTCAAATGCAAAAAAAAAAAAAAACAATTAAATGCCTTCCAACTTCCATCAACTCATCAATCCATTAATCATGAATAGTGATTGGTGTCAATCACTCAAAGTGAAAGACCTCCATCACTTGATTGACGAATGATGTGACGCTAGATGCGACTAGCGATTTGACGCTTGATTTGACTTGCGTGCCGCACTCGAATTCGAAATGCGAATGCGCTCGCAAATAATCCCGGGCTCGGGTTCGCTAATTCTAAATTAACGAATTTTCTGTTGCGACGTAATTAAATCGAATTTAATTAAATATTCATGCCTAGCATAATTACTATTCACATCATTAACGAATTAATTCTAAATTAATTCGTTCGCCCGAATTAAAATCTAATTTTAATTCCGCGTCGAAATCCAATTTTGTTTAATATATCGAATATATTAATTTATCGATTAATTTCAAATTAATCGTTATCTCTCTTTAATTGATATTTTATCCTAGATAAAATATATCCGCAATTAATCCCAGATTAATTTTCTCTCTCTTCTAATTAATCCCAGATTAATTTAGAGTGCGAGTCATACGTCATCGGTGAATCTTTGGGAAGCGACCCATGAGATCCCCGGATATGTTGGCAGTAAATTCGGTCGTCGGACTATCCGAACACGTAAGTACCAAGTACTACGTTTTACCGATTTACAAGACAAGGTTGGCTTCTAGCAAAGCGTCATGCCTACCCAATTCTCCAGAAATGTCCTTACAGGAATAAATGATCTATATCAGGCGTAGTATACGTAGTATTGCGTATTTCTGTCCAGTATCGGATGATCACGTGCTAGGCCTGGGGCTGGAATTGTGTCTGCCCCGTATGAAGCACATATCGGATGTCTGGTAACTAGTCTCTATAATCAGATAAACATGACCTTGTCATTTTATCCCGATGACTGCAGTACTTAAGAGAACCAGTACTGTATCCTACGTGACCATCATCTCCTTATGACTAGAGTGATACTTCCGTCTTGACATCACACCCAACACACTACGATTCTCAATATACCCAGCATAGGCGTACACAGAACCTGTTAAAGCCCTGGACGACCGCAACCAAAGTATATTGATTATCGTAAGTATTAGCGGTGCAAGTCTCAGGTTAAGACCAAATACACCTACCCTGATTTCGGACTTCCATAGACACATAATCATACTACCAATGGAATTTCGAGGGGGTCTATCCAGAGCGAAGCTGTTTCCCGTACCATCGGTAAAACACAACCTCTTATTACACTTGCATGAGTAACCTATACCCAAATATATGAGAACTATGATGTTGTGCCCTCACAACGCGCACAAGTGAAATACTAGTCTTTTACCTATTTATCGATGTCCAATCTCGATAATACTCTGACTAGGGATATTTAATGATTTATCCTTCGTGGACTGATACTGTCTCATATCATTCTCAATCCAGGAACAAATCATAAGGACCTCCTATCATTTATACATCTAGGTGATCTAATCACAAATGATAAGAGTGAAATCTCATTTGTCACATAGTTAATTTGTACAACAACACCGTGATCTGTACAAATAGTGACGCTATGGGTCATAATTGTCCAAAAATCTCCCACTTG
Source organism: Zanthoxylum bungeanum (assembly GCA_019454045.1). NCBI lineage: Eukaryota > Viridiplantae > Streptophyta > Magnoliopsida > Sapindales > Rutaceae > Zanthoxylum > Zanthoxylum bungeanum. The sequence continues at coordinate 164,464 of SKCR01034779.1, read as the reverse complement.
GCCTATAGCCAGTCACTCGAGTGTCTTACACCCGAACTATGTACAGTTGGCTCAAACTGCTGAGAAATGCTTCCGTCAACGGATTTGCATGATTATCATCTGATGCGATTTATTCGATCATCACATCGCCACGATGTATGATCCGAACGAATCAGATGAATATCGAAGTATGTATCTGGATCGTTGATGAGACCATTAATTCTTTAGCCTGTGCTGATGCCTAGCTCAGCTGCTAACAGAATTATATCTAATCTAATTAGATATTGTTATCGACCCAGAAGGCTTCTATTGCTGCCTCAGCTGCAGCAATAACCCGCATTTGTTGTTTATTCAGTAACAGTATCTTGCTTGGAAGATTTCTAGCTCACTGTTCCGTTATTCAAACTTTGTAGTACCGTTTGTGACTTATAGTCGTTTTATCGGTTTAGGAAACTTGTTACAGTGATCCTAGTCACTTCAAGTTCTCCATCTCCATAGTATAAGACAACATCCTTAGTTCTCTAAGAAACTAACGGATGTTCTTAACATCAATCCAGTGACTATCACTTGGATTGACCTGTTTGTGAATCCATATGCTCAAAGCGATGAGACACCAGGTAGCGTACATTTTTCAATGTACGAATTCTCAGAGAGTTTTCTCGAAAGCCAAGCTTTCACCGATTGTTTATTATGGGAATATCATTTACAAGAAATGACATATTGTCATTATTTATAGGATATTTATTGTCAGTGTACTCCCACTAACCTCTTTATATACACAAGAATCATTTCGTTTTGAATTAAATCATAAACTATTATGATTACATCAAAAAGGTAATTCCAAGAACCTAATGCTTGCTTCAATCCAAACATGGATCGAATAACCTGCAAACCATGTTTGCTAGTTTTGGTACGACAAAACCGACAGGATGTTGTAAACATCCTCCAAAAGGTTTCCTTTTAAGGAAAGCGATTTTCCCGTTCAGATGACATATTTCATACATGAAACATGCAATATTAGCAAGCATTATCCAAATGGATTTACCGTGGCAACAGGTAAAAGGTTGAATTGTAATCAACACAATATTGATAACGATACATTTCCGTTAAAAGCCTAGCTTTATATGTTGGTATGTTGCCATCCATGTACGTCTTCCTTGAAGACTTATAAGTACCAATAGGCACAATGCCTTGGGTACATCAACTAGTATCCAAACTTAGTTGATATACATGGAATCCATTTCGGACTCATGACACTTTGTCATAATTATGGAGTTGATACCTGGTATCACTTCCTCATACGTAGTCAGTTGGTATACCTCAATAAGATTGACATCTTTATGAGGTGAGATCAGAAACCCATACCCCAGGTTATTTTCTGACTCTCTCCGACTTACGCGGTTCTTGTGTATTCGAAGATTACTAGTATAGTTTCATCCTTGATGAACTATTTGTATTCCATTAAGGATTAGGTACCTTGAATAGTATCACTCCGATTTTCATCGAGTTTTACTATCCTCCCACTTTCCACTGCATATCGATATTCCTCTTAGGAAAACCACATGGTGAACAACAATCTAATTGTTCTCTGGTGAAATGTATAAGTACTATACTATGGTATCCCTAGGATTACTGACAATTGGCACTTATCCATTTTGGGTTCTAGTTTGGTATCATCCAAACACATGCCTAGCATACCGCAAATTATCAGGAATGAGAAACCTGGTTTCTTTCCCGTTCATATCTAATATGAAATCTGTCAAATAGATTTTTATGGAACCTTATTCAAAATAAGTTCTTGCACTGTTTAAAGCTTATCCGTTGAAGGAAATGGTAGCTCAGAGCGACTCATGATTAACCTTATCATGTCCAAAAAAATTCGGTTTTTCTTGTTCGGACACACCGTCAAGATGACGTGTTCCGGGAAGAGTCCTCATTGAAAGAATACTATACTCTTTCAAGTATATTAGAAACTTATCGCTTAAGTATTTTCCATTACGGTCTTACCGTGACGGTTTAATACTTTAGGCGATCTGTTTGTCTATTTCGTGTCGAAACTTTAAAAGTTTCCAATTTGTGTTCTTCAAAAGAAACACATAACCATAACGCGATGCCACATCCGTATAGGTCACGAAATATTCATAACCACCTCTAGCCTAGCTAGACATGGGCCCACTTGCTTCACTATGAACTAACGCTAACTAATCGGTGGCACTTCCACTTTTACCAAGTAAAGGTGTTTTAGGCACTTTGCCCAATAAACTAGATTCGTAGACTTTATTTGAATAGAATAAAATCTTTGCTAGTACCCACTCTTCGAAAGTGTGGATACACGATTCTTGTTTGATTGTGTCCTAGACAACATTGCCATATTTAAGTTTCTTAACTGATCAAATCAGTTTGAGCTATTTGTTTGTCATTTTATCCGTTTGAGATTTATTTATATTCAAAATATAAATTCTGTTATTCACATCTAATGTGTTTATCTCAATATCATCTTTATATAATAAAACACTTTAGTGTTCTAGAATATAAAGGTTCACCCGCAGCGGGTTAAACACTGATATAAAGATAATGTTTCTAGTCAAACTAGTTACATTATAACAGTTTCCCAATTTAGGTACATACCCGAGGGTAGTTCCTAAACTTAGGTATCTACAGTTAAAACAGCGACTTTCATCCCGTTTCCAATTCGCAGATAAATCTTAATTGATGTCATTATCCTGCTCATAGCAGATTCTGAAAATCAGTATATATTTATGTACCACACTAAATATTTAAAATCTAATTTTAAAACTAGTAGTGAACATAATGTTGACAAACATATTTGAAGTCAGAGCCTTGCCCCGTTTTCAATTCCTTCATGTCTGCTTTGTCCAAACGGCAGTCACGCTTCCGCGATCCCGTTTGCCACAATTTAAGCAGACATTTTGGGATATGTCATTTATCTTCCTAGAAGATTATAATGATTTTGCCTTTGCCAGTTTCAACACTCCAGAAGCCTTTGGCCAAGCCTTGGCCTTCTAGAATATCGAAGTAAGGTGCGCCTTTCGCTACTTGCCTAATTGCAAACTTTGACTTTGTCTCATTGAGAATAGTCATTAACTCTTCAAGTGTTATGTATTGCAATTTTAGTACTTCTAAAATCTAAACATAGATTTATGAAGATCCTTCAATTTAATTATCATACTTTAAGGATCTAACCCTTAGTTCTGACAAAGAAATTAAGGAGTCTACTGCGACAAGCTTAATGGATTAAGCACTAAAGTTATCATTACATAAATCTTCCAAAGATTATGCTCGAATATTTCCTTAACTCGGGCTTAGGCCTAATATGTTATTTTATCAAATAAAGTAACTTATTATTTTCCAGGACCATCCTGAAATTTATTCCCAATTTGAAAATTAAACCATTTAAATACATTTTCCCTAGGATCATGTTTTAAATGTTAATCTTTCAATTTTATCTTGATTCTAATAGTCCAACTATTTAATCAACGATTTAGGTACTATTTATTATAATGATTACAATAGTCCAACTATTTAATCAACTATAATTTAATAGATTAAAATCAATTTATTGATTACTATAATCCAATTATAAAATCAACTTTAAATGAATAGTTTGAATATAGTCCAACTATTAATTAAAATAACGATTTAAATATTAGTCCAACTAACATTTAATTTATTTGACGAATGATATTTGTTTGAGCGCGTATGGCAAGTAATTAAACGAATATTGCAAATTCAATTCTTGCCTCCCACTATTTTTCGGCGAGCCTCTAACCCTCTGTCGAGTACTCGGGAAACCGTGTTTCCTAGCGGGCTAGGATCCCGTTAAATATCACACAATCTTGACTTTAGCCAACAAATTGTATGATAATTAACTAGGTACATCTCTAAGATCAATTGGATCCAATCCAATTCCTAGATCCAGTAGGGGGACATCCAAGTCCAAAACATATATCTTATATATGCCAATACATCTAATGTATTACCTAATCTTTTTCCTCTGAATCAACTAAGTCTTGGCTTTGGCACAAAAAACTTAGTGATCCTAGTTAAGCGCGACCCATTGACCATGGAAAGCTTCGTAATCAATGTCAATTGACAAGAAGTGGTCTTGACTTTGCCCAACAAAACACAACTTGGATAAGACACCAATATGGAACAAAGCTCTCGTGATTCAAACACATCCTCGACGGACAAAGGCCTTGACTTTGGCCAACAAGCCAATGCCAGTATCGGATCTTAAGTGAGAATCACTCAATGGAAGGAAAAAAAATGCTTAATATTTTATGAGGGTTTTTCGAGTGCAAATTGGCAACCAATTTATTATCTTTGTTAAGGTCTCATCATCATACACTCTTAAAAATGCATTCTAAACACATAATAAAGCGTGTATAATAAAATAATAATGATATGCGGATGGATACTTTACACATTGATCCTAGATCAAATCTCTCCCTTTCTCTCTCTCTCCCGCTACACATGTATTTACTTCTACCTGTTACACTACACTTCTAAAGAAACCTCATTTACATGAGGGGAATATGTGAGAGATAATACAAAGAATAAGGAGGTGATAAGGCTGGACACGCAGGTCCAATTAATAAATCAAATTTATTACAACAATTTCTAAAATTGTCCCACCCTCTAATATCCATTCGATATACATTATTCATGCATCGCAACCATGTATTCACACAAGCATGTTATCAATCAATCTAATCAAATTAATTAATCTGATAATTAGTGACCATCCAATGTTCAAACAACGATTTGATTTTGCGCGAGTCAAACTCGTTTTGCGAATAAGTACTCAAAGTACGAATTCTCGAATTAAATTAAACTACAAAATTAAATCCAATTCAATTTGTATTTAATACTAATTCGCTATTTAATTTCAAATTAAATACTACACTTTATTTAACGAACCGTAACGATTTAAATTCCAAATTTAATCGTTACGGATCTCAAAGCCCGATTAACGTCCAACGTCAATTTAATTAAAGTCCAATGGGCTTTTAATTAATTTCTTAAGGCGTGGACTTTTGGTCAACTCGGGTCAAACCGAATAACATAAAACCAATCCCGGAATTACCCCATAAGCCCATAAATCAATTTTGGCCCATTAGGCCCAATTAAACTTTAAAGGTCCATTAGTCGCATTTGGGCTTTATGGAGGCGGTTTTGGGCCCAATTGGATCCAACCAATTTAGCTAAACCCAACTTGGTACAACCAAGCCCAATTACAACACAACAAGCCCAAATCCAATTTAAGGCCCAAATAATTAAATTCCAAAAATCCAATTTCCCAATTTAATTACACTAAGTGTATTACATAATTAATCACCCAAATTAACATTTCTAAAACATTAATTTACACAATCAATCATGCTCAATTACAAAAAAACATGTCCAACATATTTCATCAAAAATCAAACCCATTATCACATGCTACATATCTCGGCAATATAAGGCATTTTATGTCCGATTCGAATTCAATCAAATTAAATCCAATTCAATATTAAATCAATATTCCCAATCGTTTTCAAATCATCCAATGAATCAAAAAACAAAAATTCCAAGACATTAAGGCAAGTCTTCCATTCGGCCAAGCCAAAGAATTTGGGCAAAATTATTCCAAACACAATTTCTTGAAATTGATCCAATCAATCTTCAATTCAACATGATTTAATCATATTCAAACATCCAATTTAATCAAATCATGCTCAAAATCAATTTACCCAATTTTAAGCCCTAAATCAAATTTCATGCTCAACCTTGCTCAAGATACCATTGTTGGTGTTTGCTAAGCTCCCAAGATCATTAAACAAGCATGAAATAAGTGCGAATACAAATCAACGAAGTTTCGGAATACTCACATCGATCAATTTTCTCCTCCTTACTAAATTCGGCAGTGGCAGTGAGCAGTCCACTGTTTTCGGCCATTGGAGGTTCTTCTTCCAGCTCCAAGCTTCGTCAAACGATTTCCGGCTAATGGGTGGACTTCCATATCACCTTCGTATGACTTCGTAGTGTGCTAGCACTCCCGATTTTGCCACAAAATCGTGACTCTAAGCTTCCCTATGGCTCCCGGCAGTGAGCCAAAACCAGTGAACAAAACAGCCCCAATGATGTGTAAAGAGAGAAGAGAGAGATGAGAGAAAGAGAGGAAAGAGAGATGTAAAATGTGTAATGTAATTTGATTTCCAAAAACAAATTAAACATATACAATTTTCTTTACAAAAAGTCAAAGGCAAAAAAAACAATTAAATGCCTTTTAACTTCCATCAACTCATCAATCCATCAATCATGAATAGTGATTGGTGTCAATCACTCAAAGTGAAAGACATCCATCACTTGATTGACGAATGATGTGACGCTAGATGCGACTAGCGATTTGACGCTTGATTTGACTTGCGTGCCGCACTCGAATTCGAAATGCGAATGCGCTCGCAAATAATTCCGGGCTCGGGTTCGCTAATTCTAAATTAACGAATTTTCTGTTGCGACGTAATTAAATCTAATTGAATTAAATTGTCATGCCTAACATAATTACTATTCACGTCATTTACAAATTAATTCTAAATTAATTCGTTCGTCCGAATTAAAATCTAATTTTAATTCCGCGTCGAAATCCAATTTCGTTTAATATATCGAATATATTAATTTATCGATTAATTCCAAATTAATCGTTATCTCTCTTTAATTGATATTTTATCCCAGATAAAATATTTCTGCAATTAATCCAGATTAATTTAGAGTGCGAGACATACGTCATCGGTGAATCTTTGGGAAGTGGCCCATGAGATCCCCGGATATGTTGCCAGTAAATTCAGTCGTCGAACTATCGGAACACGTAAGTACCAAGTATTACGTTTTACCGATTTACAAGACAAGGTTGGCTTCTAGCAAAGCGTCATGCCTACCCAATTCTCCAGAAATATCATTACAGGAATAAATGATCTATATCAGGCGTAGTATACGTAGTATTGCATATTTCTGTCCAGTATCAGATGATCACGTGCTAGGTCTGGGGCTGGAATTGTGTCTGCCCCGTAAGAAGCACATATCGGATGTCTGGTAACTAGTCTCTATAATCGGATAAACATGACCTTGTCATTTTATCCCGATGACTGCAGTACTTAAGAGAACCAGTACCGTATCCTACGTGACCATCATCTCCATATGACTGGAGTGATACTTTCGTCTTGACATCACACCCAACACACTACGATTCTCAATATACCCAGCATAGGCGTACACAGAACCTGTTAAAGCCCTAGACGACCGCAACCAAAGTATATTGATTGTCGTAAGTATTAGCGGTGCAAGTCTCATGTTAAGACCAAATACACCTACCCTGATTTCGGACTTCCATAGACACATAGTCATACTACCAATGGAATTTCGAGGGGGTCTATCTAGAGCAAAACTGTTTCTCGTGCCATCGGTAAAACACAACCTCCTATTACATTTGCATGAGTATCATATACCCAATATATGAGAACTATGTCGTTGTGCCCTCACATCGTGCACAAGTGAAATACTTGTAACATCCCAGATTATTTTAAGAATATTGACGTGAATTTTATTCGCGTGTTGGGTCGCGTCCAAACGCGAGCTAAGTTTAATTGAAAAAGATGGGCTTTTCAATAAATTAGTTATCAGTCAATAATACTTAAGTGAAGGATTAATTGATATTTATTAATTAGTAGTTAATTTATATATTTTTATATATCTAGATATTTCTACATTTATTTAATTAAACACACAAGTAATGAACAAACCTAGAAAGTTCTAGAAAATATATGTATTATAAAAATATAACCCACACACGTGTGTGTTTTAGATACACACACAAATTGCAAGCACACACCAAGATATTTCACACACCCACAATTCAAAACACAGTTCACGAAAACTTAAAAGAAGGAAAAAGTGAAAAATAGAAGGAGGGGAGAGAGACGGGGGAGATAAGAGGGAAATTGAAAAAAAAAAATGGGTTAGGCCGAAAGCAGGGGCTGAGGCCGAAAAAGAATAAGAAGGAGAAGAGATGAGAAACAAAGAAGCACGGTAGAAGAGAAACAGAGAGGTAAGTCGAGAAAATAGAACAAAAACCATGAAGAAAGTATAGAGGCAGACCAAGAATAACTCAGGGAAGAGAGATGGAAAGGAAAGCTGTGAGCCAGAGAAAGAATGATAAGAAGAAATAGAAAGCAGGATAATCGATAAGTATACTGTGAGAATGATTTTCTTGAGATTGTTTACTTTTAATGTGTTTTGACAAATTAATGGATTGGAAAGATTGGGCTAAATAAATTAAGTAGAAACATACCAAAGTACTTAATTTTGGTTGTTAATTATGAAATTGAAAGAAAATTAATTTGATTAATGATTGGGAAAAATTCGACAAAAAACCCTAAAACTTGGGGATTTTTTGATTTATAATATAATATAGATATATATTATAGTTGTGGGTTGTGTGTGTAATTGACAGTCTAGAACATGGAACAAGAATAAAATTTTGAAATTTATAATTATATGAACTTATGGCAGTAGTTATGGTGGCAGAGGCGTTATGGTAGGGAATACTGTGGTTATTGAGTGGAGACGCCAATTATATAAACATTAATATGTATCTTATGATTATTGAAGGTGTGTTATGCAATTAATAATAATAATAATAATAATAATAATAATTTTGGGGATTTAAATATTAAGCATATGAAATAGTTTGATGAAAATTTTATATGTACATGAAGTTCGGAAATGGAGCAACAGTAATAGTGGTGGTGATATAGATAGAAACGGAGGTAGGGACTGTTAATTGGTTTTGATTTAGTTTTAAGGAAAATGATTTAAAGAAAAAGAAAGACAGAAAAAAATGAAATCAAAAAAAAAAAAGAAGCAAGAATGAGCGTTGTAATGAATATAGCTAATAGGTTAAGAATACATTGACTGAATTAGTTATATTTATATATTTATTTATCATTCTGAAAAAAATAAAGTTATTGGGTGAAGAAATTGCTAATAAAAGATTTTAAGCAGAGTATAATTATTCGAGAAATCAAAAGAGTAGTTTAGTATGTTATAAGACTTGATGAAGTTCCAATAGTCCTAAAAGAAGCTGAAGATGTTGTTGGGTTTAATTTGAAGTGTATGATTGATTGTAGATATGAGTAAGTGATTTGGAATTTTAGTTTTCATGCATGAGTAGTTATCTATGTTTTGGAATGATTATTGGGTGGTGACTATAGACTATGAATGTAAAATGTGTCGTGTGAGTTAAATTTGAGCATGATGAAAGCATATAAGAAAAAGAATGCATATGTCAATAATTTGTAGAAATGCATAAACATAAGCATTAGCATATATGTGATTTATAATTTCCAGAAATAGACAAGGAAGTTAAGAAGCTTTGAGATTCTAATGGCTTTTAAAGAAAAGTTTTAAATGTTTTTAAAAGAATAATTATTTCGGAAATTATTTCTTACAGTTTTGAGACTCAAAGCATGGTTTTATGTTTTTCGGGGCATGAGGGAAAAACTCACTCCAGTATGTAACTATTACAGAGATACAGTTGGAATTGACGGATTCAGAGAGACATGTGCACATGTGGAGGACTGAGGGGACGCTCTCAGATCCTCGAGCCGGGGCTAGGGGGATGAGCGATACACAACGCCCCTAGACCCCACAGTTTGAGCTTGGGTGGTAGCATAGATCCGCACCCCCAGCTCCAGATTGTGGCTTGGGGGACGGCGATACGTAACGCCCCAAGACCACCAGATATGAGACAGTAGTGGCATGCTTTGGGGGACGGCGATACGTAACGCCCCAAAGTCATGGTTTTGCACTTCTGCCTCCAGATAAGCGTATGGGGGGACGGCGATACGTAACGCCCTCATACGTCCAGTTTTTCAGACAGAGACACAGAACTCAGAGAAAGTTTTCAGTTTTCCGAAATACAGATTTCAGATTTCAGATTTCAGTTTTCAAAAACAGTTTTCAGATGAGCAGTTTTCAGAAACAGTTTTTAGAAAAAGTATTTCAGAAAGACAGATTTCATAAAGCAGTTTCCAGAAAACAGTTTTTCAAAAAAAGATTTTCCAAACGCATTTTATAAAAGCATAACATGTTAAGGCAGAACTTAGTTTACAAATCATGCATATAAATCATACATTTTAGGAATCATTTGAGTTATATATAGCTGATATTAATGCATGATAGCATTATTACATTTATATGCATAAATGATTGATATTGATATGAATTGTATGTTTGTATAGGAGAATCTTTCATGAATGGTAATACATGACAGTATGATTACTTATATATATGGATACATGAGTGTCGATAATGTATTAAATGTTTGAATAGAAAAAATGTTTTATAATAACCGATTTGATGATATTTCAAGAAAATAAAAGAAAGATAGCTATTATAAATATCTCACCCAGATTAGCTTTGAGTGTACAAAAGATAAAGAGAAATTAGAGTAGCGTAGCGGAAGCATGATGGGTTTTGATATAAAAATTGTAATATAAAATCTTGATGTATGTTATGAATGTTTGGAAGTGTAAACAAGAATCATGATTTAAAGTATGTATGTGAACAGATAATAAACATCAGTAATAAAGATTGTGCTTGCTAAATGGTTAGTCGCTAGATAATTAATTCAGACTTAATATATATATTTGCATGGTCAAATAGACAGCCCAAGTAAATATAGAAACTGGATTCAGACGTTGCATGTGTTTGATGCTCAAGGAATGAGCATAGTTACTTACTGAGTCTTATGACTCACATTACTACAGTGTTTGAGTTTTACAGGTTGGTGACCTGATCGGTCGATCACAGACACCAAAGCTTGAGAAGCCGGATAGCAGCGTTGCAGTCAGCCAGTCACCAGGTCTTGGGAATATAAGAGTCAAGTGGTTTATGAGTTTATTTGTAAAATAATTGAGTTGTTTATAAGTTTAGTTGTATAAGTTTAAAGTCTGTAAAAATTTTTGTTTATACGTATTTTTGGGCACGGAGCCCAGTGGTATTATGTCTTGAGTTTATTGATTTGGTGTATATTTTTAGTGTCGGGCCCAATAAGTTGTTTAGAGTAGCTGGACTTGATCCAGGTTGGTCGTTTTTAGTAGAGGTCATGTCGAAATTTCGTCAAAGTCAGAGGCTTATGGAGACAGGATTAGCCTGTCTCCTGCCGGTAGCATCCTGGCTTATGCGGGATGTTACAAATAGTCTTCTACGTATTTATCGATGTCCAATCTCGATAATACTCTGACTAGGGATATTTAATAATTTATCATTCGTGGACTGATATTGTCTCATATCATTCTCAATCCAGGAACAAATCATAAGGACCTCATATCGTTTATACATCCAGGTGATCTAATCTCAAATGATAAGAGTGCAATCTTCTTTGTCACATAGTTAATTTGTACAAAAACATAGTGATCTGTACAAATACTGACGTTATGGGTCATAATTGTCCAACAAAAACATGTAGTTTACTAAACTTTCATTATCATACACTCTCATACTCAAGCTCACACACTACACCTTCATATCCTTAATAGTGAGCTTAGAACACTTGAGTTAGCAACTCACATCTTAAATCTGTTGGACAATTATGACTCATAGCATCACTATTTGTGCAAAACATGGTTTTTTGTACAAATTAACTATGTGACAAAGGAAATTGCTTTTTTATCATTTGTAATTGGATTACCAAGATATATAAATGATAAAAGTCCATATGATTAGTTCTGGATTAATAAGATATGAGACAGTATTAATCCACTAAGGTTTAATCATTAAAACACCCCTAGTCATAGTATTATCGAGATTGGACATCGATAATGCGGAATATACTAGTATTGCACTTGTGCGCGTTGTGGGAGCATAACGACATAGTTCTCATATATTTGGGTATTGGATACTCATGCAAGTGTAATAGGAGGTTGTGTTTACCGATGGTACGGAAACACCTTTGCTCTGGATAGACCCCTCGAAATTCCATTGGTAGTATGACTATGTGTCTATGGAAGTCTGAATCAGGGTAGGTGTATTTTGTCTTAAAGTGAAACTTACATCGCTAATACTTGCGACAATCAATATACTTTGGTTTTGGTCGTCCGAGGCTTTAACTGGTTCTGTGTACGCCTCTTCTGGGTATATTGAGAATCATAGTGTATTGGGTGTGATGTCAAGATGGAAGTATTATTTCAATCATATGGAGATGATGGTCACGTAGGATAAGAAATTGGTACTCTTGTATGCTGCAGCTATCGAGATAATATGACTAGGTCATGTTTATCCGATTACATAGACTAGTTACCAGAGATCCCATATATGCTTCGTACGGGGCAGACACAATTCCAGCCTCACGCCTTGCATGTGACATCAGATACTGGATCACAATACGCAATACTACATATACTACGCCTGATATAGATTATATATTCCTTTAAGAATATTTCTGGAGAATTGGGTAGGTACAGTGCTTTGCTAGAAGCCAACCATGTCTTGTAAATAGGTAAAAACGTAGTACTAGGTACATACGTGTTCGGATAGTCCGACGACCGGATTTACTGCCAACATATCTAGGGATCTCATGGGTCGCTTCCTGAAGATTCACCGATGACGTATGACTCAAAAATAATTAATCTGGGATTAATTAGTAGAGAGAGAAAATTAATCTAGGATTAATTACGGAGAATTTTATCTGGGATAAAATTCAATTAATAGAGAGAGAATGATTAATTTGGAATTAATCGATAAAATAATATATTAGATATATTAAATGAAATTAGATTTCGACGCGGAATTAAAATTGGATTTTAATTCGGGCAAACGAGTTAATTTAAAATTAATTCGCTAGCGACGTGAATAGTAATTTTGCTAGGCATAATTATTTAATTAAATTTGATTTAATCACGTCGCAACGGAAAATTCGTTAATTTGGAATTAGCGAACCCGAGCACGGGATGTGTTGCGGGCCCACTCGGATTTTGAATCAAGTGGGGCCCACACAAGTCGCATCACCTAGTCCATCTCATCTATTTTGGTTGATGGAAGTGGTTGGGTTGTTGAAAACTTGTGAAACACACAAGCTTAATTCATTGATGTGTGAAAGACCTTTTACTAATTTTTGAAATTTGGTATTAGATTACTTGATTTTTGAAATCAACATACAACACACTCATCTCATTTTTCTCTCCACCACTCTTGGCATTGTGCCAATTTTTCTCTCTTCTATTGGCTTGGCCGAGAGTCACACAAGGATTAGTTATTCTTAAAAGAGTTGGACTCGCGCAAATCAAATCATTGTTTGAACATTGGATGGTCATTAATTAAAGATTAATTAATTGGATTAGATTGATTGATAACATGCTTTGTGTGAATACATGGATGTGATGTATGAATAATTTATATCGGATGGATATTAGATGGGTGAGGGCAATTTTAGAAATTGTTGTAATAAATTTAGAATTTATTAAATTGGACCTGCGTGTCCAGCCTATTACCTCTTGACTCTTTGTATTTCTCTTATCACCTATTCCCCTCAATATAAATGAGGTTTCTTTAGAAGTGTTATGTAATTGGGTAGAAGTAAGAATAGTGCTAGCCGGGAGAGAGGAAATGGAGAAATTTGTTATAGGAACAAAATGTTTTAAATATCCATCCGCATATCATTATTAATTTATTTACCGCACCTTATTATGCTTTTAGAATGCATTCTTAAGAGTGTATGATGAGACCTAATCAAAGATAATTAATTGGTTTCCAATTACGCGAGCGAAAAACCCTCAACAAAATATTTAAGCGTTTTTTCCTTCCATTGAATGATTCATTCTCAAATCCAAGATTGGCATGGTTTGTTGGCCAAAGTCAAGACCTTTGTCCATTGCAGATGTGTTTGAATTTCATGAGGTTTGTTTCATATCGATGTCTTGTCCAGTTGTTGATTTTGTTGGCAAAGTCAAGATAATTCTTTGTTAGTGTTCCTAGAACATGCCAAGGATCTAATAAGCATGAAAACAAGTGATTAAGATCATTATAAGTTGCGGAAATACTTACAACGAACGGATTTGAGCTTTTAAAAATTTGAGAAGAGAACTCCAAGTTCCAAGCAAAGTGTTGATTCCAACTCTTGAAGATGTTTCCCTATCACCTTTGTTGACTTGCTTAAGTGCTAGCTTTTGATTTGAAGAACAAAATCCAAGTGAAGAGAGGGAGGTAGCTCACGCCCAAGGAGTGTTGTGTGCTAGGGTTTCTTTTGTTCAACTTGTGTAAATGATGTGTAGAGATTTGCTTTTGGTAAAACCCTTTTACCCTTTTCACCAAAACTTGGTAGTTGGGTAAATGGTTTTACCAAAACCATTACAAGGTGGTTGGGTGGTTGGTGGCTTGGCATAAATGCCAACTACCACCACCTACCACACATGTGAAGTGGGCCCCACTATTTGAATTCAAAATTCAAATATCTCTACGAACATTTGACGCGGCTCAGTTCCGTTTAATCCGATTAAACGAACTTTCGTCGCTAAATAATTAAATCTAATTAATTAAATAACGATTGCCTCGCAAATATATTACGAACGTCGATTACGAATTAATTCTAAATTAATTCATTCGTTCGTATTAAAGTCCGACTTTAATTTCGTAATGAAATCCAATTCATATTAATATATCCGATATATTAATTTTAGCCCATTCGAATAAATTAAATAGAAAAATCAAATTTAACTATTAAATTTATTTTACCGATTAATTCCAAATTAATCGTGTTCTCTCTCTACCGAACACATTTAATCCCAGATTAAATAAAGCCCCAATTAATCCCAGATTAATTTTCTCTCTCTAAATTAATCCCAGATTAATTCTAATTAAGTCAACTGTCATCGGTGAATCTTTGGGAAGCGACCCAAGAGATCTCTGGATATGTTGGCAGTAAATCCGGTTATCGGACTATCCGATAAAGTAAGTACCTCGTACCACGTGCTTACCGATTTACAAGACATGGTTGGCTTCTAGCAAAGCACCGTGCCTACCCAATTCTCCAGAAATATTCTTACTGGAATATATAATCTATGTCAGGCGTAGTATACGTCGTATTGCGTATAGCGATCCAGTATCTGATGTCACGTGCAAGGCCTGGGGCTGGAATAGTGTCTGCCCCGTACGAAGCACATATCGGATATCAAGCAACTAGTCTCTTTGAATCGGATAATCATGACCTTGTCATATTATCTCGATGGTTGCAACACTATAGAGAACTAGTTCTGAATCCCTGCGTGATCATCATCTCCATATGTCTGAAGTGATACTTCCATCTTGACATCACATCCAATACACTACGATTCTCAATAAACCTAGAAGAGGCGCACACAGAACCTGTTAAAGCCCTGGACGACCAAAACGAAAGTTTACCGATTGTCGCAAGTACTAGCGATGCAAGTCTCAGGTTAAGACCAAATACACCTACCCTGAAGCGGACTCCCATAGACACATATACATACTACCAATGGGATTCCGCGGGGTCTATCCAGAGCGAAGCTGTTTTCCGTACCATCGGTAAAACACAACCTCCTATCGCACTTGCATAAGTATCCAATACTTAAACATATGAGAACTGTGTCGTTATGCCCTCACAACGCGCACAAGTGCAATACTAGTCTATTCCGCATTATCGATGTCCAGTCTCGATAATACTACGACTAGGGATATTTAATGATTAAACCTTTATGGATTGATACTGTCTCATATCATCTCAATCCGGAACTAATCATAAGGACTTCTACCATTTCTATATCAAAGTAAATAAATTACAAAATGGTAAAAGGCAATTTCATTACTACATAGTTAATTTAGTACAAAAACACAATGTCTTTTACAAACAGTGACGCTATGGGTCATAATTGTCTAACAATCTCCCACTTGGCCTATAGCCAGTCACTCAAGCATCTAACACCTGAACTATGTATATGTTTCTCAAACTTCTGCTGTGAAATAGCTTTCGTCAGCGGATCTGCAATGTTGTCATCTGATGCGACCTTCTCGATCTTCACATCGCCACGATGTATGATCTCACGTATCAGATGGAAACGTCGAAGAACATGCTTGGATCGTTGATGAGACCGCGGTTCCTTAGCCTGCGCTATAGCCCCGTTATTGTCACAATACAATGGAACGGGGTCAGCTGCTAACGGAACTACTCCTAATCCAATTAGGATTTTCGGATCCAAACTGCTTCCTTTGCTGCTTCAGCTGCAGCAATGTACTCCGCTTCTGTTGTTGAATCGGCAACAGTATCTTGCTTGGAAGATTTCCAGCTCACTGCTCCGTTATTCAAACAAAATATGTACCCGGATTGCGACTTGTAGTCGTCTTTATCGGTTTGGAAACTTGCATCGGTATACCCAGTTACCTCAAGTTCTCCATCTCCATAGATTAAGAAAGCATCCTTAGTTCGTCTAAGATACTTAAGGATGTTCTTAACTGCCATCCAGTGACCATCACCTGGATCGGCCTGATAACGACTACACATGCTCAAAGCATACGAGACATCAGGTCGCGTACATATCATGGCATACATGATCGATCCGACTGCCGAGGCGAACGGTATCCGACTCATGTTGTTTCTCTCATCTTGAGTTTTAGGACACATGTCCTTAGATAGAGTGATGCCATGTGACACTGGTAACAGTCCCCTCTTGGACTGATCCATGTTGAATCTTTTCAACACTTTGTCAATGTACGTGCTCTGGGAGAGTCCAAGCAGCTTTCTAGATCTATCCCGGTAGATCTTTATTCCTAGAATATAGGCTGCTTCTCCCAGATCTTTCATGGAGAATTTTAATGAAAGCCAAGCCTTCACCGATGTTAACATGGGAATGTCATTGCCTATAAGCAATACATCGTCAACATAAAGGACAATAAAAGTCAGTGCTCTCCCACTAACCTTCTTGTATACACAAGGATCATCTTCGTTTTGAATGAAATCATATTCTTTTATGATCTCATCAAAACGTTGGTTCCATGACCGCGATGCTTGCTTCAGTCCATAAATGGACCGATTTAACTTACAAACCTTGTTTGCAAGTTTAGGCACGATAAAACCGTCAGGCTGTTGCATATAAACATCCTCCAAAAGGTTTCCGTTAAGGAAAGCGGTTTTAACGTCCATCTGCCATATCTCGTAATCGAAATATGCAGCAATAGCAAGCATTATCCGAATGGATTTAATCATGGCAACGGGTGAGAAAGTTTCGTCGTAATCGACACCATGTCGTTGACGATACCCCTTCGCTACAAGCCTAGCTTTGTACGTTTGTACGTTGCCATCCATGTCGGTCTTCTTCTTGAAGACCCATTTGCAACCAATAGGCTTTACGCCTTCTGGTGCATCAACCAGTGTCCAAACTTGGTTGGTGTACATGGAATCCATTTCAGACTTCATGGCTTCTTGCCATAAAGCGGAATCGATATCTTGTATCGCTTCCTCATACGTAGCCGGTTCAGTATCCTCAATGAGATTAATATCTACATGAGGTGAGATCAGAAACCCATACCTCTCAGGTTGTATCCTGACTCTCTCCGACCTACGCGGTCCTTGTGTAATAGAAGATTGTGGTACAGTCTCATCCCGGATGGACTGTTCTTGTTCCGTTGAGGATTCTATGCCAGGAACAGTATCACTCCGATTTTCATCAAGTTCTACTTTCCTCCCACTAACCACTGCATTTAGGAATTCCTTCTCAAGGAAAACCGCATGTAGAGCAACAAATACTTTGTTCTCTCGTGGGTGATAGAAGTAATATCCTTTGGTTTCCCTAGGATATCCTACGAATAGGCATTTATCCGACTTGGGCTCAAGTTTGGTACCTTCCAAACGTTTGACGTATGCCCAGCATCCCCAAATCTTCAGGAATGAGAAACCCGGTTTCTTTCCTGTCCATATCTCATATGGTGTCTGTTGTACAGACTTTGACGGAACCTTATTCAAAATAAGAATTGCACTGTTTAATGCATATCCCCAGAAGGAAATAGGTAGCTCAGTGCGACTCATCATAGACCTTACCATGTCCAACAAAGTTCGGTTTCTCCGTTCGGACACACCGTTTAATTGTGGTGTTCCAGGAGGAGTCCACTGTGAAAGAATACCATATTCTTTCAAGTAATCTAGAAACTCATTGCTCAAGTATTCGCCACCACGGTCCGACCGTAATGTCTTTATACTCTTGCCGGTCTGTTTTTCAACTTCGTGTCGAAACTCTTTGAATTTCTCAAAAGTTTCCGACTTGTGTCTCATAAGATACACATAACCATAACGTGATGCATCATCCGTAAAGGTTACGAAGTATTCATATCCACCTCTAGCCTGGCTAGACATGGGCCCACAAACGTCACTATGAACGAGGGCTAACAGTTCGGTGGCGCGTACACCTTTACCGCTAAAAGGTGATTTAGGCATTTTCCTAATAAGCAAGATTCGCAGACGTCATATGAATTTGGATCAAATCCGTCCAAGTACCCACTCTTCGAAAGTGTGGATATGCGAGTCTTGTTTATGTGTCCCAGACGACAGTGCCACATATAAGTTTCATCTTTGTTACTTAGTTTGAGCCTTTTGTTTGTTACATTATATGTTTGAGATTGATTTATATTCAAAATATAAAGACCATTATTAGCATCAGCAGAACATATCTCAAAATCATCTTTATAAACAAAACACCCAGTGTTTCGGAATACAAAAGTGTACCCGCATTGGGTCAAACAAGATACAGAGATAATATTCCTAGTCAAACTAGGTACATAATAACAATCTGAAAGTTTAAGTACATGCCCCGAAGGCAGTTCTAAAACAAAAGTGCCAACGGCCAAAACGGCGACTGGTGCCCCATTTCCAACGCGTAGATCAATCTCCCATGAGGCCAGTCTCCTGCTAATCTGCAGATCCTGCACATCAGTACATATATGAGTACCACAACCAGAATCAAAAATCCAATTTTTTAAACTAGAAGTAGTCATGTTTATCTCTATAACAAACATACCTAAGTCGGTGCCTTGCCCGCTTTAATCAAAGGCTTCTGGGAAGCCTAAGGACAAATCTGGCCTTGCCCTTTCCTTTATGCTTCTTCTTCTTCACACCTCCAGTCGCCTTGAGCCCAGCCCTCGGTGTATGAGATGTCGAAGCAAAGTGCGCCTCGCGCTTGTTGCCCTTAAGCAGCTCTTTCTCAACTTCCTTGAGAACCGACAATAAGTCTCCAAGAGTATCATCAGTGTTCATCAAATTATAGTTTATGATGAACTGTCTCCAAGTGTCGGGGAGAGATTGCAGGACCATATCTATGGTAATCTCAGCCTCAAAGACTATCCCCATCTCAGCTAGCTCATCTATGTCAGCAATCATCTGTGCCACATGGGACTCAACAGACATGCCTTCTGACAAACGTGAACGAAAGAGCTTCTTTACTAACTCATATCTCCGTGACCTACGGTTAGATCGGTGAAGATCTTGCAACCTTGCCAACATGTTATAGGGATCCAAGTCCCTGTTCTGTCGACGGAAATGCTGAGTCATAGAAGCAAGCATAATAGACTGAGCAGTATCACAATCATCGCTGTGAGTCTTCCAAAGCTCCAGCTCAAGTAGCTCATCAGGTTTGGGCTTAGGCCCAAGAGGTCTCTGTATAGTATATAGTAGCCTCTCGGCTCCAAGGACTATCCTTAGATTCATTTCCCAATCGGCAAAGTTCGTGCCCTTGAAGACATTTTCGCCCATGATAATGTCTCGGACATTTCCCTTTCCAGTCATCTTGGCTACGATAGTCCAACTATCTAGTCAACGATATTTGGGTACAGTCTAACTGTTACAAGAAAAATAACATTGTATTAGTCCAACTAAAATAATTTTGACGAAATAATTTGAAAGCGCGTAAAGCTAAGTATCTGAATGAAATTGCAAATTCAATACTAGCCTCCCACTATTTTTCGGCGAGTCTCTAACCCTCTGTCGAGTACTCGGGAAACCTAGTTTCCTAGTGGGCTAGGATCCCGTTAAATAACATACAACCTTGACTTTGGCCAACAAGCTGTATGATATTTAACTAGGTAGATCTCTAAGATCAATTGGATCTCATCCAATTCCTAGATCCGGTAGGTGGACCTCCAAGTCCGAAACATATATACAATATATATGCCAATATATCCAATATATTTTCCTAACCTTTTTCCTCTGAATCAACTAAGCCTTGGCTTTGGCACAACAAGCTTAATGATTCCAGTTAAGCGGGACCCATTGACATGGAAAGCTTCGTAATCAATGTCGATGGACAAGAAGTGATCTTGACTTTGGCCAACAAATCACGACTTGGACAAGACACCGATATGGAACAAAACTCTCATGATTCAAACACATCCTCAATTGACAAAGTCTTGACTTTGGCCAACAAACCAATGCCAACTTTGGATCTTGAGTAAGAATCACTCAACGGAAGGAAAAACGCTTAATATGTTTTGAGGGTTTTTCGCGTAAATTGGCAACCAATTTATTATCTTTGTTAAGGTCTCATCATACACCCTTAAGCATGCTTCTAAAACATTATAAAGCGCAAAAAGTAAATTAATAATGATATGCGGATGGATATGTCACAAATTGTTCCTAGAACAAATCACTCTTTTTCCTCTCCCCGGCTAGAACTATTCTAACTTCTACCCAATAACATAATACAATAAAGAAACCTCATTTACATTGAGGGGAATTGGTGAGAAGAGAAATACAAAGAATAAGGAGATAAAAGGCTGGACACGCAGGTCCAATTTAATAAATTATAAATTTATTACAATTTCCAAAATTGCCCTCGCCCTTCTAATATCCATCCGATATACATTATTCATACAACACATTCATGTAATCATACAAAACATGTTATTCAATCAATCTAATCCAATTAATTAATCTTTGAATTAATGATCATCCAATGTTCAAACAACGATTTGATTTGCTCGAGTCAAACTCGTTTAAGAATAAATACTCAAAGTAAGTATTCTTGAATTATTGAACTACAACTTTAAATCCAATTTATTTGTATTCAATACTAATTCCAATTTAATTCCAAATTAAATATTTACACTTATTTATTTTCCTTAAAGACTTGGATTCCAAATCCAATCTTAATGGGTCTCAAAGGCCCAATAACATCCAATGTCATTTTAATTAAAGTCCAATGGGCTTTTAATTGATTCTTTAGGCATGGGCTTTGGCCATAATGGATCAAACCAAAAATGCCAAGGCCCAATAGGAATCACCATATTGCCAACAAATCAATTTAGGCCCATTAGGCCCAATTAAATTCTTTAAAGTGCCAAGTGATGTATTTGGACTTTATGGAATTGGTTTTGGCCCAATTGGATCCAATCCAAAAGTCCAAAACCAAACTTGGTCAAACCAAGCCCATTAAGCCCAAATACACACTTTTAGCCCAATAAACTTTAAAGGCCAATTATTACAATTTTAATATTCCAAATATTATAATATTATAATTAAAGTGTATTAGTCATGATTAATTAATTAAACTCAATATTTCCAAAATACCAATTAACTTAATTAATCATGCTTAATCCAACAATTCATGCTCAACACAAATTGAGGCCAAAATACATCATTTCATGCTTAACACAAATTGAAGCCTAAATACATCATTTCATGCTCAACATGCTCTTTGATTTTAACATAAACATTATTGACTTTGATTCTAATCCAATCAAACCAACAATCAATATTTAAACATGCATTTAAACACATCTTTATGTTACAAAAATCAAAAAACTGCACAGTGCACTGCCTTACATATTCGGCCAAGCTAAGCTTTTTTTAATTTTTGATTCATTCAATTTATTTCAAATGTAATCATGCATAACTCTAAGTTATCATATTCTAAACATGCTCAAAGCATCAATTTGAAAGAAACATGTTCAAAACACAAAAGCCCCAAATTTTATGCTCAAGAACCCGAAAATTTTCATGCTTAAAATTAGCTATGATACTATTGTTAGTGTTCCTAGAACATGCCAAGGATCTAATAAGCATGAAAACAAGTGATTAAGATCATTATAAGTTGCGGAAATACTTACAACGAACGGATTTGAGCTTTTAAAAATTTGAGAAGAGAACTCCAAGTTCCAAGCAAAGTGTTGATTCCAACTCTTGAAGATGTTTCCCTATCACCTTTGTTGACTTGCTTAAGTGCTAGCTTTTGATTTGAAGAACAAAATCCAAGTGAAGAGAGGGAGGTAGTCTCACGCCCAAGGAGAGTGTTGTGTGCTAGGGTTTCTTTTGTTCAACTTGTGTAAATGATGTGAGAGATTTGCTTTTGGTAAAACCCTTTTACCCTTTTCACCAAAACTTGGTAGTTGGGTAAATGGTTTTACCAAAACCATTACAAGGTGGTTGGGTGGTTGGTGGCTTGGCATAAATGCCAACTACCACCACCTACCACACATGTGAAGTGGGCCCCACTATTTGAATTCAAAATTCAAATATCTCTACGAACATTCGACGCGGCTCAGTTCCGTTTAATCCGATTAAACGAACTTTCGTCGCTAAATAATAAATCTAATTTAATAAATAACGATGCCTCGCAAATATATTACGAACGTCGATTACGAATTAATTCTAAATTAATTCATTCGTTCGTATTAAAGTCCGACTTTAATTTCGTAATGAAATCCAATTCATATTAATATATCTGATATATTTATTTTAGCCCATTCGAATAAATTAAATAGAAAAATCAAATTTAACTATTAAATTTATTTTACCGATTAATTCCAAATTAATTAATCGTGTTCTCTCTCTACCGAACACATTTAATCCCAGATTAAATAAAGCCCCAATTAATCCCAATTAATTTTCTCTCTCTAAATTAATCCCAGATTAATTCTAATTTAAGTCAACTGTCATCGGTGAATCTTTGGGAAGCGACCCAAGAGATCTCTGGATATGTTGGCAGTAAATCCGGTTATCGGACTATCCGATAAAGTAAGTACCTCGTACCACGTGCTTACCGATTTACAAGACATGGTTGGCTTCTAGCAAAGCACCGTGCCTACCCAATTCTCCAGAAATATTCTTACTGGAATATATAATCTATGTCAGGCGTAGTATACGTCGTATTGCGTATAGCGATCCAGTATCTGATGTCACGTGCAAGGCCTGGGGCTGGAATAGTGTCTGCCCCGTACGAAGCACATATCGGATATCAAGCAACTAGTCTCTTTGAATCGGATAATCATGACCTTGTCATATCTCGATGGTTGCAACACTATAGAGAACTAGTTCTGAATCCCTGCGTGATCATCATCTCCATATGTCTGAAGTGATACTTCCATCTTGACATCACATCCAATACACTACGATTCTCAATAAACCTAGAAGAGGCGCACACAGAACCTGTTAAAGCCCTGGACGACCAAAACGAAAGTTTACCGATTGTCGCAAGTACTAGCGATGCAAGTCTCAGGTTAAGACCAAATACACCTACCCTGAAGCGGACTCCCATAGACACATATACATACTACCAATGGGATTCCGTGGGGTCTATCCAGAGCGAAGCTGTTTTCCGTACCATCGGAAAACACAACCTCCTATCGCACTTGCATAAGTATCCAATACTTAAACATATGAGAACTGTGCCGTTATGCCCTCACAACGCGCACAAGTGCAATACTAGTCTATTCCGCATTATCGATGTCCAGTCTCGATAATACTACGACTAGGGATATTTAATGATTAAACCTTTATGGATTGATACTGTCTCATATCATCTCAATCCGGAACTAATCATAAGGACTTCTACCATTTCTATATCAAAGTAAATAATTACAAAATGGTAAAAGGCAATTTCATTACTACATAGTTAATTTAGTACAAAAACACAATGTCTTTTACAAACAGTGACGCTATGGGTCATAATTGTCTCACATTCTTGTCCATCGACATCGATTACGAAGCTTTCCAAGGTCAATGGGTCCTGCTTAACTGGGATCATTAAGCTTGTTGTGCCAAAGCCAAGGCTTAGTTGATTCGGAGGAAAAAGGTTAGGGAATATATCATATATATTGGCATATATTAGATATATGTTTAGGACTTGGATGTCCACCTACTGGATCTAGGAATTGGATGAGATCCAATTGATCTTAGAGATCTACCTAGTTAAATATCATACAATTTGTTGGCCAAAGTCAAGGTTGTGGTGTTATTTAACGGGATCCTAGCCCACTAGGAAACTAGGTTTCCCGAGTACTCAACAGAGGGTTAGAGGCTCGCCGAAAAATAGTGGGAGGCAAGTATTAATTTGAAATTTCGTTTAGATACTTGCCAATACGCTCATTTCATTTTCGTCATTATTTATTTTTAAATATATATTAGTTGGACTAATATTTAATCGTTGTTTTAATTAAACAGTTGGACTGTATTCAAACTACTTCAAATTATAGTTGATTATATAATTGGATTATATTAATCAATATATTTGAATTTAACCAATCAAATTATAGTTGATTATATAGTTAGACTATAGTAATCATTATATTCAATTGTACCTGAAATCATTGATTAGATAGTTGGACTATTGAAATCAATATAACTGAAAGATTAGCGTTTAGAACATAATCCTGGGAGAAAATATTTTTAAACGGCTCCAATTTTCAGATTGGGAATAATACCTCAGGATAGTCCTAGGAACTAAGAAGTTATTCTATTTGATAGAGTGACATCTCGGCCTAAGCCCGGAGATGAGCAAATAATAGAACGTGATCTCTGGAAGATTCATGTAATGATAACTTTAGTGCTCAATCCATTATGCTTAATGCAATGACACTTTAATTCCGTCGTCAAACTAAAGGATTAAATCTTTATAACATGATGTTGAAATTAAAGATCTTCATAGATCTATTCTTGGATCTTAGAAATATAAATTGCAAAACAAGCTCTTTCGCTCACGTATGTCAGAGGGTACATCTGTCAAGCACTAGGTGTCGCAGATGATTGCTTACATCGATCAGCTAAGTTAGCTGGGCATTACCTACATGGCCGATACTACCAAAGATTTTATCTTATAGTCTCTACCCGAAAGCTGGGGCAGGTTCATTATGAACCAAGAGTAAACCTTGAGAGTGAGTTGTGGCTATGCTCAAGGAGGCAGAGCCAGAGCTTCTAAAAGGGGCAAAGGCAAAATCATCACAGTCTTCTGGGAAGACAAAGGACATATCCCAAGATGTCTACCTAAATTATGGAAAACGGAGTCACTAGAAGCGTGACTACCGTATGGACAAGGCAGACATGAAGGAAATGAAGACGGGGCAAGGCTCCGGCTTCAACCATGTTTGTCATAAACATGTTCACTACTAGTTTCAAAATTGGATTTTTGATACTAGATCTGGTACATAAATATGTACTAATGTGCATAATCTACTGATAAGTAGGAGACTAGCGTCAGTTGAGATAAACCTGCGAGTCGAAAACGGGACAATAGTCGCTGTTTTAAGCGTAGAATCCTAAGTTTAGGAACTACCCTTTGGGCATGTACTTAAATTAGGAAACTGTTAAAATATACCTAGTTTGACTAGAAACATTATCTCTATATCTAAGTTTAACCCGTTGTGGGTATACCTTTATATTCTAGAACACTAAGTGTTTTATTTTATAAAGATGATATTGAGATAAACACATTGGATGTGAATAACAGTATTTATATTTAGAATATAAATGAATCTCGTATGCATGACATAACAAACAAATAGCTCAAACTGAATTAATCAGATGAGACTTATTTGTGGCATTGTTGTCTAGGACACATTAACAAGACTCGTATATCCATACTTTCGAAGAGTGGGTACTATGACGGATTTGATTCAAATCAAATGATGTCTACGAATCTAGTTTATCAGACAAAGTGCCTAAAACACATTTTCCTTGGTAAAAGTACGAGTGCCACCGGTCTATTAGCCCTCGTTCATAGTGACGTAAGTGGGCCCATGTCTAGCTAGGCTAGAGGTGGATATGAATACTTCATAACCTTTAGTGATGTGGCATCGCGTTATGGTTATGTGTTTCTTGTGAAACATAAATCGGAAACTTTTGATAAATTCAAAGAGTTTCGACACGAAGTAGACAGACAGATCGGCTAAAGTATAAAACCATCATAGTTACAATGTGGTGGAAAATAATTAAGCATTAAGTTTCTCGAATATTTGAAAGAATATAGTATTCTTTCATAAAGGACTCCTCTCGGAACACCTCAATTGAGCGGTGTGTCGAAATGGAGAAATCGAATTTTGTTGGACATGATAAGGTTAATTATGAGTCGCTCTGAGCTACCATTTTCCTTCAAGGGATACGCATTAAACAGTGCAAAACTTATTTTGAATAAGGTTCCATGAAAAATTTGTTAGACAGACTTCATATTAGATATGAACATGAAAGAAACTAGGTTTCTCATTCTTGAAGATTTGGGAATGCTAGGCATATGTTTGGATGATACCAAACTAGAACCCAAATCGGATAAGTGCCTAATTTATGGGTTATCCTATGGTAACCAAAGTATAGTACTTATACAACTCAAAAGAGAACAATTTAATTGTTGCTCTCCATGCGGTTTTCCTAAGAGGAATACCTATATGCAGTGGTAAGTGGGAGGAAAGTAAAACTCGATGAAAATCAGAGTAATACTGTTCAAGGCACCGATTCCTTAATGGAACACAAACAGTTTATCATGGATGAAATTGTACCACAAACTTCGAATACACAAGAACCGCGTAAGTCGGAGAGAGTCGGAAAACAACCTGGGAGATATGGGTTTATGATCTCACCTCGTAAAGATGTCAATCTTATTGAGGAAAACGAATCAGCTACGTATGAGGAAGTGATACAAGGTATCGACTCCCTATTATGGCAAAGTGCCATGATGTCCGAAATGGATTCCATATATACCAACCAAGTTTGGATATTGGTTGTTGTACCGGAAGGCATTGTGCCTATAGGTACTATATAAGTCTTCAAGGAAGACATACATGGATGGCAACATACCAACGTACAAAGCTAGGCTTGTAGCGAAAAGGTATCGTTATCAACATTGTGTCGATTACGACGAAACCTTTTACTCGTTGCCATGGTTAAATCCATTTGGATAATGCTTGCTAATGCTGCATGTTTCATTTATAAAATGTGGCAGTTGAACGTCAAAATCCCTTTCCTTAAATGCAAACCTTTTGGAGGATGTTTACAACATCCTGACGGTTTTGTCGCACCAAAACAAGCAAATAAGGTTTGTAAGTTAAATCGATCCATTTATGGATTGAAGCAAGCATTGCGTTTTTTGAACTATCGATTTGATGTAATTATAATGGTATATGATTTAATTCAAAACGAATATAATTCTTATGTATATATAAGAAGGTTAGTGGGAGCGCACTGATAATGATTTTCCTATATAATGATGACATATCATTTCTTGGAAATGACATTCCCATAATACAATCGGTGAAAGCTTGGCTTTCAAGAAAATTCTCCATAGAATACTTGGGAGAGACAACATTTATTCTAGGAATAAGGATCTACTGGGATAGATCTAAAAGTTGTTGGCACTCTCCGAGAACTCGTACATTAGAAAGATGTACGTGACCTGGTGTCTCATATGCTCTGAGCATATGGAGTCACAATCTGGCCAATCCAAGTGATAGTCATTGGATTGATGTTAAGAACATCCTTAAGTATCTTAGATGAACTAAGGATGCTTTCTTATGCTTTGGAGAAGGAGAACTTGAAGTGACTGGGTTCACCGCTGTAAGTTTCCAAACCGACAAAGACGACTGTAAGTCACAATAAGGGTACTATATAGTTTGAATAACGAAACAGGGAGCTGGAAATCTTCCAAGCAAGATACTGTTGTCGAATAAACAACAAAAGCAGAATATTGCTGCAGCTAAGGCAGCAATAGAAGCAATTTGGATCTATAATAATCCTAATTAGATTAGGCATAGTTCTATTAGTGGCTGAGCTAGGCTAAATCACAGGCTAAGGAATTAATGGTCTCATCAACAATCCAAGTATATACTTCAACAATTCATCTGATTTGTTCAGATCATACATCGTGGCGATGTGATGATCGAATAAATCGCATCAGATGATAACCTTGCAAATCCGCTGATGAAAGCTATTTCTCAGCAGAAGTTTGAACGACCCGTATATAGTTCAGGTGTAGGACACTTAAGTGATTGGCTATAGGCCAAATGGGAGATTGTTGGACAATTATGACCCATAGCATCACTATTTATACAGAACATGGTGTTATTGTACAAATTAACTATGTGACAAATGAAATTGCTCTTTTATCATTTTTAATTGGATTACCAAGATATATAAATGATAAAAATCCATATGATTAGTTCCGGATTAATAAGATATGAGACAATATTAATCCACTAAGGTTTAATCATTAAAACATCCCTAGTCGTAGTATTATCGAGATTGGACATCGATAATGTGGAATAGACTAGTATTGCACTTGTGCGCGTTGTGGGAGCATAACGACATAGTTCTCATATATTTGGGTATTAGATACTCATGAAAGTGTAATAGGAGGTTGTGTTTACCGATGGTACAGAAACAGCTTCGCTCTAGATAGACCCCTCGAAATTCCATTGGTAGTATGACTATGTGTCTATGGAAGTCCGAATTAGGTTAGGTGTATTTTGTATTAACTTGAGACTTACATCGCTAATACTTGCGACAATCAATATACTTTGGTTTTGGTCATCCGGGGCTTTAACAAGTTCCGTGTACGCCTCTTCTGGGTATACTGAGAATCGTAGTGTATTGGGTGTGATGTCAAGATGGAAGTATCACTTCAGTCATATGGAGATGATGGTCACGTAGGATAAGGAATTAATACTCTTGTATGATGCAGCTATCGGGATAATATGACTAGGTCATGTTTATCCGATTACAGAGACTAGTTACCAGAGATCCGATATATGTTTCGTATGGGGCAGACACAATTATAGCCCCAGACCTTGCATTTTACATCAGATACTGGATCACAATACGCAATACTACGTATACTACGCCTGATATATTGGGGTTTTAAGGGGGAATATCCGGTAACGCAGCGGAAACGGTGGAAAATCAAATTTTCCGATTTCAAAACTTTTTCTCGGATTAATTAAATAAAAATATTTATTTAATTACCCAATAATAAAATTATGAAATAAAATTCAATAAATCAAATTTATGTGAATTTACCGAATTGCCCTTACACTTGGTATTTTGTTCATTTTAGTCCGAAATTGATCAAATCAATTTTGAATGATTCTGAATCATTTCTAAGATTAAATTATCATGTTCAAAACACCAAAACACCAAGAGCAACATAAATCCCCAAAATGACCATTTGGCCGAGAGCTTCATTAAGCTCCATTTTGTGCATTTTGCACTTCCATGCTTCAAGACACATCCAAATGAAATCAAATCAACATGAAACTTTATATGCATCATATACACATACTAATACACCATGTAAATGAAAAGCCTTAAATTTGGAAGTGGTCTTAAACCCTAATTTTTCAATTTCTTCAAATTGGACAAATTAGACCAAATTGGTTAAATCCAATACTTCAATCATGTTTCTTCCATCCAAATCAATTCTCAAAAAAATGAAACAACTCTAGAACAATTATAGGTCATTTAAGAGTGGGTCAATAACTCTAGAATGGCAACAAGGTTCTAAAACCTTAAAAGAATGCTTATTACTGCACTAGTAATAAACTTCCAACATCATACATGCATATCACCTTCATCAAACTTTTATCCATAAAAAGTACAAAGAATAAAGAATATAAAAACTCAAGAACATCACAAGATGTTTCCCACAACAAGAGGAACAAATTACTCTCTAATGGAAGGTTGGAAATACTTACTAAATTCCAAGCTTTTCCTTGTTTTTCTTTTCTTTTCTCTCTACCTTCTTTGCCTTGTTTTAATGGAGTTTTGATAAATTTAAAGGTTCCTTAAACCCTAAAATTAAATGAAACAATATATACTTGCCCAAATGTAAGCCTTGGCCGAATTTGTCCTAAAGCAAATACAAGTTACATTAGTTTCACTTCATTTGAATTTCATTTGCCAAGTTGATAAAATGATCATTACATTTTAATGAAAATTTCAACTTAGTCAACAATGACAACATGAAAAATATAACCATTATATTCAATTAGGGTCATGGCCGAAAATTTGACAAAAAATAAAGAAAAATGATATTTCAATTTTAAACACTTTAAACAAATATCAAAGAAGTCAAATCCAATTTGAATACCATTTCCTTTACTTTAAAGTCAACAATAAACACTTATAATCATTTCCTAACTTTATCATTTGGTAAGATATTTATATTTTAATTATATTAATCATTTAACAATTAAATAACTAAATAATTAATTAAATACAAATATCTCAAATATATGTATTATATTTACTTTAAATATCTCAAATACATATATCAATGATATATGTCAAATACCTTTATTTGACAATTTATTAATGTGTATTTAAAAATATCACATATTAAATAAAAATACACATTAATTAGGAAATGACGGTTCGGCCCGTCCGCATGTATTTTTCATTTAACGTTTAAACGATTTATAAATAATCATCATTTTTCATAAAAGTTGCCCTAGTGCTCTACGAGTATATTTCATTAGTGAGACTCTCTAGATTCAGGTATATCCGTCACAAAATCCAATTTCGTGTACATAATTTATCCACCCGTAAATTATGACGACCACGGATAAACTCGCTGAATCATACAGGTCGAGGTCATTGCATACGTATAATCCCTCCGTCACAGGTATCCAGATAATCCCAGAGATATAGATGTAAACGTCAAATCTCTATAGGTATTATCTCGTCGACGTATCTATTAGCAATCTCTAAATAACACTCGGAACTTACTTCCGAAGTATATTGTGGCCACAGATTTAACAGACTGCTAATCATATATGGACTACCTATGCTCTGTACACAGAACTGACAGATCCTATCTTGTTACACACAGGATATCCTGAGGATCGATCCACACCCAACGAACAGGCGGAGGTCTGATCTAAATAGATCGGTGACGTGACTGCCATCTAAGTGTGGAGGATGTCTCATACATCCACAGTGGTATCTCAAGTCGAATGATCACTATGCTACTCAACCCGAGAAGATTCTTGTTGACGTTGGTGTACCATCCATTAAGAATCTTCGGTGAGTTGTTCAGTGTTTATCCACTATAAACACCTACACGTCTATACGAGTCTCCCCAGACTCATGGTTCATTGGGATAAACCATCGGACCAAGTCTCGATATACGACATGTACTGGTCTCAACAGATTTGACTAACCGACCTGTGTTAGTGAATCTTGACCAAGAACTATATTTGATATATATATATATATATATATATATATATATATATATCAATGACACTTCCCAATGTCAATTACAAACTCCCTTTGTAACTGTGTACTGCATTATATATTATCGGGCCTTTGTCTAATATATACATATCACTAAACCACATTTACTTTCAATCTAATCGTAATCAGATCGAATATGTATATAAAAACAAGAGGTGCAACCATAAATAAGTAATATTATAGAATAAGGGGATGTTCGTATTCATGAATCAGACATAAATACGGTCCGGATTGGCGCTCTGAGCGCCAACCCCAATAATTTCTCCCACTTGCTCTTGTGCCAATCCACGATATCATATACACATCTCAATGTGTATCGTATACACATGACCCTCAAAAGCTCACCCAGTACTCAAAAGGTATCCAACAAAAAGCAGATCCGCTATGACATATTGAGTTTGTCAAAACAAACTCCATCGTTTCCCATAGTCAGAATCATTCATATTTTGTAGAATCTAAATAATACATTAATATGACTCTGATGCTACATTAGTATTGTGCTACAACTACTGAGTTGTCCAAATATTTACGGATCAAATCCAAAATACTATGCGGACAACTGCAAACACAACACCAATACAAAACTTCTAATTTATAAGGTCACTATGCAACTTCATAAGTCAATACTTCATAAGTTGCATCTAATTCCACTAAATAGTAGAATCTTTCGTGACACTCCCACTGCATCTTTTGTGAATCTTTATGACGTAGACTGTCTAACGTCATAATTAGTCTCAAAAATAATATGACCCTAATGGTTGCAGACTGTATTCTCCATGAATTAGAAACTCGTTCTTAATATCTCAAAGATCATAAAGAACGTGTTTCAATATCCATCCAATGGTCTATAGGGTATCAAAATAACTTGTAACAATTACGATTAAAATGATATCTTAATCGCATTTATAAAGTATTTATTATGTCATCATCAAATGATACATAATATTGATTAGACATTCTAATCAATATCTCTTTCGAAAAAGGAATCATCCTTTACGAAAGATGAACACTTTATATAAGACACACAATAACTGTCCAACAATTATACTAACTGTCATACATATAGCCTAGTTATGTCCTTTATTAGATCATATCTAATGTACGATTAATAGGAGTATCTCACAAGTCTCTTAGTTTTATATCTTATATAAAAATTTATATCGTATATAACAGAGACTACTCCCACTGTTTTCACGGAGTAAAGAAGACTTAGGTAAACCATTTACCTCACAAACATCTCATTATCACTATAATAATGATAATGTTGTTAGGATATATAACACTAGAAAGTAATTTGTACGCTCCCACTAACCCTTTTATCACATATGTATTCTATATACTTTGACAAGATCAGACAATCTGACAATATCAAAAATAGAGAACACGTATTTCTGGAAGACTTATCCGAGTCTACAATAGGCTCTATAAGCTAGCACAAAATTGCGATCTCAATAGTCACAAACTCCTGGCCATTCCAGAATGAACTCTTCAAACAAAGAAATCACAACTGATCTCTTATCTGAATAAGTCATTCAAAAATGCCACTTTGTATTCTTTAGTTAAAATTTACAATTTCATATTAATATTAACCAATATATCTCTAATTGTTCATTTAGTGTGACTAGAGATAAGTTTTCTCAGAATCTAAAATAGATTGCTGAGTATAACTTTTCCCACTCTCATACTGTAAAGGTCAAACCTTTAATAAACTCACACTGCTTTCGATGTGCAAACAATTAGCACATATTATGAACTAATTCATAATGAAAGCTTAATCAAGTTCCAAACTTGATTGTAGTAAGCTATGAACAATCTTAGATCTATGGTTCAATGGTGAACTTCCAGAATCGATATCAAATATCGCTTCCATTATAAGTTATAGGATAATTTTCTTCAATAAGAAAACAACAGAACCATTAAGTATCAAATACTCGTAAATGATTCTGATATCCTATTAGACTTATATAGAAGATGTATAAAGGTTGTTTCATCTTATTAATCACGTAGTTCCATTTATAATTTATCATTCTCACATTTGACTTCAGTAAGTCAAGCCTTTTCTACAATAATTAACATCTGTTGTTGCACACCAAGTAATAAAAAAAATTTATTACTTAGGATCGTAGGAAAGATATTCTATAAATAGAATACAATATTCTATTAAACAGAATAAACGATAAACTTTTACTTATACCTCCAAAGTGTAAGTAATTTCCATTATATACTATTATATAAAAGAAATATTCAAATCTTAAACTTTTCAAGATTCGGATTTTCTACCTATACATATCATTTATCCAACTGTAGAAATAATGAAACATAATAAAAAGATGAACTAGTGATACTGGAGCATATCCCCAAGAGTATTGAAACTAATTCGGTAACATTCAATATCAAACAAATCAAATCATACAAGATTCGACTGCTCCCACTACTCAATTCCATCAAGATGGAATCGTGGAAGAATAATATTGAATATGAATCATATTCACTGAATAACCTTAGAACTAATTACTTTAAATTCAAATGTTTGATCGTATCAAAGATCTTTGAATAGTTCAAAGACATGTAATGAATTTTAAGGATCAAGTTTTCAAAATACTTCAGATTGAATATATTTGAACAAGTAAAAAATGTTCAATCTACGTTTCATCAGAACAGATTGAAAGTTCTTGATACTTTCAAGACTTTCAATATGTGTTCCTTCGAAACACGTAACTAAGTTATGAAAATTCATCAACTAAGTTACGAAATAAAGAAAACTACCTTAAGAATTATTATTTATTAAACTACATACATCCAATGTATCAGTTAAATAATTTGGTGGTCCAATGACAATCATTGGTTAAACGAGATCTTAATCACTTTCCTGAATACAATAGTCATTAAGTGGATAAATATGTGTGGTGTGATCTCGTATCAAACCATCTTTTACCATACGGAATAAGCATCTAATGCTTAAGTGATTAAACTCATAAAGCACCGTTCTAAATTATTTATTTTACCGAATAATTTTTCTTAATGTGTATCTTTACGTCAATGACACCACTAGTTATATTTAAAATATATATAACAATTGTTTATTAAGAAAAAGTAACTATCCAATAGGCGCAAGTTCCGATATCAAATATCAAAACAATCATTAACTAATATTTTTAAATAACTAGACGGGAGATCTGGTATCCAATACCTATAGTTGTAGTATTTGTGAAAATCGATATTTTCTATACACATCTCCTTTTTTAGCTTTATTATTTGCATTCAACTATTCACAACAATTGCAAATAATTGATTAGCAAATCGTGTCGGACATATTGCCTCTAAAGGTAATTAAATCTAAGAAACGTCATTACTAGATAAACAAATACCTAATGGGGCTTTCTTAATACCAGTCAAGAATCTCGAGACATGAACTAATTCAAGTCAATTCTTACTACATAAGAAATTATTCTCTCTAAAGTATTATATCCTAAAAGGGATATCTATCTAGATTATCTATCATGACTTAGAAACTAAGTCATTAACCATCTTTATTTTTGAAGAAAATCGGAACAATAGTTCCCGATGGTTTAGACCAATCTAATAATATCCTAGTCTAGTAGTATCTAGAACCTATTCTAGAATGACTGCAACCAAGAGTCAAGTCAGATAACATATCAAAATATGTGTGCAGTGAATTAAAAGTTTAATTCTATCTAATATAGATTAAGGAAAACAAACAAGCGACTATTTCCATAATAATACACACTGCCTAAGTTAAGGAATTTTAAACTTAGCAGTGCCTCCCACTATTTTACGTAATACCGTAATCCCCAAAGGAAAAAAGAGAATTCAATATTTAAATCGAATTCCATAATGGGAAGTGGACCCCATGAATATATTTCGACTCACAGCAGAGGCACGGTCTCGCCTACGTATATTCACAGGTAGACAACTCATTGTCAATCACTCACTAGTGATTCCGAGGTTCCGGTCCTGGTCGTTTCTCGTTGTCGCTGCTAAGGCAGGCCCACAAGGAGACGTACCAAGGTTAAACTTGTCAATGATAAACTCAAGTTACTTGCGTAACCCTGACAGCTAGGGCACGTTCAGGATTCCGCTTTCGCTTGAATTTATCTAGTATCTAATATACATCCGGGATAAATAAATCTCTATCGGCTACACCCTCACAGCAGAGGCACGGTCTCAGATGTAGTCACGGAAAAATATTTATAAACCGTATTGACAAGACGGACCAAGAAACAAGTATTCTAAATACTATTACTTTAAAACCTTATTAAACAGTGATATTCCATTAAGTGTCATACACCCTAAATCTAATCAAATTAGATTATAACATGCATGTATAAAGTCAAGAAAACATGATTAAACATTGAATAAAACAAGCTAATCATTTTATGGAGGCCTAGAATCAGACTCGCTCTAATACCATTTTGTTGGGGTTTTAAGGGGGAATATCTGGTATCGCAGCGGAAACGGTGGAAAATCAAATTTTCCAATTTCAAATTTTTTTCTCAGATTAATTAAATAAACATATTTATTTAATTACCCAATAATAAAATTATGAAATAAAATTCAATAAATCAAATTTATGTGAATTTACCGAATTGCCCTTACACTTGGTATTTTGTTCATTTTAGTCTGAAATTGATCAAATCAATTTTGAATGATTCTAAATCATTTCTAAGATGAAATTAGCATGTTCAAAACATCAAAACACCAAGAGCAACATAAATCCCCAAAATGACCCATTTGGCCGAGAGCTTCATTAAGCTCAATTTTGTGCATTTTGCACTTCCATGCTTCAAGACACATCCAAATGAAATCCAATCAACATGAAACTTTATATGCATCATATACACATCCTAATACACCACATAAATGAAAATCCCCAAATTTGGAAGTGGTCTTAAACCCTAATTTTTCAATTTCTTCAAATTGGACAAATTAGACCAATTGGTTAAATCCAATACTTCAATCATGTTTCTTCCATCCAAATCAAGTCTCAACACAATGAAACAACTCTAGAACAATTCTAGGTCATTTAAGAGTGGGTCAATAACTCTATAATGGCAACAAGGTTCTAAAACCTTAAAAGAATGCTTATTACTACACTAGTAATAAACTTCCAACATTATACATGCATATCACCTTCATCAAACTTTTATCCATAAAAAGTAAAAAGAATAAAGAATAGAAAAACTCAAGAACATCAAAAGAAGTTGCCCACAAAATAGGAACAAATTACTCTCTAATGGAAGGTTGGAAATACTTACTAAATTCCAAGTTTTTCCTTGTTTTTCTTTTCTTTTCTCTCTACCTTCTTTGCCTTGTTTTAATGGAGTTTTGATAAAGTGAAAAGGTTCCTTAAACCCTAAAATTAAATGAAACAATATGTACTTGCCCAAATGTAAGCCTTGGCCGAATTTGGCCTAAAGCAAATACAAGTTACATTAGTTTCATTTCATTTGAATTTCATTTGCCAAGTTGATAAAATGATCATTACATTTTAATGACAATTTCAACTTAGTCAACAATGGCAACATGAAAAATATAACCATTATATTCAATTAGGGTCAAGGACGAAAATTTGACAAAAAATAAAGAAAAATGATATTTCAATTTTAAACACTTTAAACAAATATCAAAGAAGTCAAATCCAATTTGACTACCATTTCCTTTACTTTAAAGTCAACAATAAACACTTATAATCATTTCCTAACTTTATCATTTGGTAAGATATTATATTTTAATTATATTAATCATTTAACAATTAAATATTAAATATTAATTAAATACAAATATCTCAAATATATGTATTATATTTACTTTAAATATCTCAAATACATATATCAATGATATATGTCAAATACCTTTATTTGACAATTTATTAATGTGTATTTAATAATATCACATATTAAATACAAATACACATTAATTAGGAAATGACGGTTCGGCCCGTTCGCATGTATTTTTCGTTTAACGTTTAAACGATTTATAAATAATCATAATTATTCATAAAAGTTGCCTAGTGCTCTACGAGTATATTTCATTAGTGAGACTCTCTAGATTCAGGTATATCCATCACAAAATCCAATTTCGTGTACATAATTTATCCACCCGTAAATTATGACGACCACAGATAAACTCGCTGAATCAAACAGGTCGAGGTCATTGCATACGTATAATCCCCCGTCATAGGTATCCAGATAATCCCAGGGATATAGATGTAAACGTCAAATCTCTATAGGTATTATCTCGCCGACGTATCTATTAGCAATCTCTAAATAACATTCGGAACTTACTTCTGAAGTATACTGTGGCCACATATTTAACATACTGCTAATCATATATGGACTACGTAAGCTCTGTACACAGAACTGACGGATCCTATCTTGATACACACAGGATATCCTGAGGATCGATCCACACCCAACGAACAGGCGGAGGTCTGATCTAAATAGATCGGTGACGTGACTGCCATCTAAGTGTGGAGGATGTCTCATACATCCACATTGGTATCTCAAGTCGAAGGATCACTATGCTACTCAACCCGAGAAGATTCTTATTGACGTTGGTGTACCATCCATTAAGAATATTTGGTGAGTCATTTAGTGTTTATCCACTATAAACACCTACACGTCTATACGAGTCTCCCCAGACTCATGGTTCATTGGGATAAACCATCGGACCAAGTCTCGATATACGACATGTACTGGTCTCAATAGATTTGACTAACCGACCCGTGTTAGTGAATCTTGACCAAGAACTATATTTGATAATATATATATAGCAATGACACTTCCCAATGTCAATTACAAACTCCCTTTGTAAATGTGTACTGCATTATATATTATCGGGCCTTTGTCTAATATATACATATCACTAAACCATATTTAGTTTCAATCTAATCGTAATCAGATCGAATATATATATAAAAATAAGAGGTGCAACCATAAATAAGTAATATTATGGAATAATGGGATGTTCGTATTCATGAATCAGACATAAATACGGTCCGGATTGGCGCTCTGAGCACCAACCCCAACATGATATAGATTATATATTCCTTTAAGAATATTTCTGGAGAATTGGGTAGGCATGGTGCTTTGCTAGAAGCCAACCATGTCTTGTAAATCGGTAAAAATGTAGTACTAGTTACGTACGTGTTCGGTTAGTCCGATGACCGGATTTACTGCCAACATATATAGGGATCTCATTGGTCGCTTCCCGAAGATTCACTGATGACGTAAGACTCGAACATAATTAATCTGGGATTAATTAGTATAGAGAGAAAATTAATCTAGGAATAATTACGGAGAATTTTATCTGGGATAAAATTCAATTAATAGAGAGAGAACGATTAATTTGGAATTAATCGATAAAATAATATATTCGATATATTAAACGAAATTAGATTTCGACGCGGAATTAAAATTGATTTTAATTCGGGCAAACGAGTTAATTTAAAATTAATTCGCTAGCGACGTGAATAGTAATTTTGCTAGGCATAATTATTTAATTAAATTTGATTTAATTAGATCGCAATGGAAAATTCGTTAATTTGGAATAGCGAACCCGAGCCTGGGATGTGTTGTGGGCCCACTCGGATTTTGAATCAAGTGGGGCCCACACAAGTCACATCACCTAGTCCATCTCATCTACTTTTGGTTGATGGAAGTGGTTGTGTTGTTGAAAACTTGTGAAACACACAAGCTTAATTCATTGATGTGTGAAAGACATTTTACTAAGTTTTGAAATTTGGTATTAGATTACTTGATTTTTGAAATCAAGACACAACACACTCATCTCATTTTTCTCTCCCTCACTCTCGGCATTGTGCCAATTTTTCTCTTTTCTATTGGCTTGGCCGAGAGTCACACAAGGATTAGGAAACCATTTGTTGCAAAATTTTCCAAGTGCTAGTACACTAAAGAGATCATTCAAAGGTGATAGGGAAACCAATCCTTGAGCATGGAATCAACACTCAAAGCTTAGAGCTTGAAGATCCACACAAGGAGGGCTTGGCCGAATTCTACAAGGAGCAGAATTTTTGTGTTCATCGCATCCACTTAGCAGATCAAAGTGAGTATTTTCCGCTACTTTACTTTGTTGTATTCGCACATTTCATTGCTTAATTGATCTTGGTTTGACCTAGAAAACCCAACAAAATCTTCATATCTTTTGTGAGTGCCTAAGTGATATATTGTAAAACTTCATTATCAAAAACTTGAGGTTGTGAAATCCCTTTGTGAATGGGTATACTCAAAATGGTAGATTGTAAAGGTTGTGAGTGAGCATATTGAGAAACTCATTGTAAAGGTTTTAAGAGTGATCCTAGGGATAAAACTCTTATGTAAAAGTTTGGAGTGAACCTAGGGGACAAAACTCTTGGTTGCATGTGAGCCACAAAAAACTCGGTGTAAGTTATGGATTCAACTTAGTGAAAATCTTCAAGCGTGACTTAAGGGAGTGGACGTGGGCATTGTTGGCCGAACCACTATAAATCATCGGTGTCAATTTCTCTAACTCTATCTCTTTATTTTATCGCAAGCTTGAGCAAGGTTTTAATTAAGCTTGAGAAAGCTAAATACAAGCAATTCTTGGAGTAATTAACCTAAGTTACAAAGTGTTTAGAGAAGATTTGTGAGATCT
Source organism: Zanthoxylum bungeanum (assembly GCA_019454045.1). Lineage (NCBI taxonomy): Eukaryota > Viridiplantae > Streptophyta > Magnoliopsida > Sapindales > Rutaceae > Zanthoxylum > Zanthoxylum bungeanum. The sequence goes on along the minus strand of SKCR01034779.1, from coordinate 124,287 downwards.
CTACAATATTTTATCAAGGAGAAATCAAGATTGGATCTTGGAGTGAAGCTTGCTAGTATTGGAATCAAGATTGGATCTTGACCTTGGAAGTTCTCCAACCATTTCAACAAAGAGAATGAGATTGGATATTTGTATGAAGCTTATTAGGTAAGTTTGAACTTCTCTTAAGCTATGTTCTTCATTAGTGAATTTTTCATTAGTGAGACTTATAGTGATGAATTATATATTGGATGCATGATTACATAGCTTAAAGTTGAAATAAAGCTAATAAATTGTGTTAGGATGCTTTGAAAATATAAACACATTATGCTTGTTAATTAGGTTAAAGATTTTCATGTTGGACATGGAACAATTAATAAGAGTTTGAAACTCTAGATTAAAGCTTAGAACTATGGCTATCATTCTAGAATCACTTGACTACCGTTGGGTGAACTAGAATTGTTAATGAGACATTTCATAGTGGGATTATAAATTGGGTTGTGTTTTGATTCAAATAAATACATATAAGTTTTAGAATGCATAAATGTTAGTTGTATAACATGTGTTGTAGTTGATTTTGATGTTCAATTTGGTTTTAAGGTGTATTAAAATTATAGGAGAAAATTGGAAGTGTTTAAGATTGGTTTGAAGTTGAAAAATGCTTACTGCCCATAGGAGCGTTGTGACAGTGACCTTCAAGTGTCGCGACACTGAGCATCAGACCTAAGAGTGTCGCGACTCCTATTATTTCTAGTCGCGACACTGAGATGTTCAACTCTCGTAGTTTCTCTCATTCTTTGGAGCGTCTCGACTCCCAAGATTCGCGATTTCGAAAGCTGATGAACACTAAAATATTATTTTCTTTGTTCCGGAGTTTCCGGACTCTGATTTGGTCCCCGTTTTTTACTACGGACTCGTATCAGAATTTAATTTTCATTAAAATATTTTACAATATTTTAAAATACATATATCTCTGATATCCTTGGGTTAGACCCACATTCACTGCGTAGGGTACCGATCCGACCCTTAAGGTTCCACAACTGTCCCAACAAGCTTATTGTTTTAGCCTTACTATTGGTTATTTGATTAGCAGTCTGTTAGAGTTAGTTAGAAGTTTGTTATGCGGCTAATGAGGCTTAGATTCTGTTATAAATTCAGATGTAAAGACTCATTCATTTTCTTAGTGAATTATAACAAAACTTTCATCACACGATTCATCGTCTCTTCATCAAACATCATTTTCTCACTTGGTTTCTCACGAACCAAACACACATCATATAATTCAATTTGATATCAGAGCCACTATAACTTCAAAGAAGCCATGGCTACATCAAGTGAACTTGCTTAATATAAGTATTAATTCATTTTCTTAGTGAATTATAACAAAACTTTCATCACACGATTCATCGTCTCTTCATCAAACATCATTTTCTCACTTGGTTTCTCACGAACCAAACACACATCATATAATTCAATTTGATATTAGAGCCACTATAACTTCAAAGAAGCCATGGCTACATCAAGTGAACTTGCTTAATATAAGTATTAATGAAGCAAACCGAGTTATGAAATCATTTACACATGCATCAATTACACTTTCTAATTATTGCCTTTAGCAATCATTTACACAGATCTTTAGGGTCCAACACATGTTTTGTCTAAAGATGGATATAGATATTATGTGTAATTTTTGGATGACTACACTAGATATGTTTGGATTTTTCAGAAACCCTTGATACTTTCAAAAGATTCAATATCCTTGTAGAAAAACAGTTCACAATGTCAATTAAATGTGTTCAGTCAGAATGAGGTGGAGAATTCATAGTGTTTATGTCTTGTCTAGAGCAAGAACTAATTCCTTTCAGGCATAATTGTCTTTATACTCATCATCAGAATAAGGTTGTAGAGAGGAAACATACACATGTAGTTGAAATTGTTAAGCACCTTTCGTTGCTTAAGTCAAAGCCATCAAAAGGTTATTGAAAAATAAATAAATTAATTAATTATGTAGGTGGGTCCCACAGGCAAAAAAGAAAATAATAAAAAAATTTAAAATTCACTTTTTGCATAGTAAATATAAGTAGATGTTTCATTTCATTATTTTCTCCATTCCATTCTCAACCAAATATTTTTTATTATAAGAGAGAAAAATATTGTTTCTTCATAAGGGTTTGTGAGAGAGTTATATTTCTCATATTCTAAGATAGTGTGAGATTGTTCACTCCTTATGTTTATAGAGATGTAGTAAAATTCTTTCCACCATAGTGAAATCCTTCTACTTTTGGCCGTTGATGTTTCCCTCATATTGAGGGTTTTACCACGTTAAATCTTTGCCTCGTTGCTATATTTTATTGTTAATATTTATGGTAGGCTAACCTTCTAATTATTATTATATTGTTATATGGTAAGCAACACCTCATGAATTAACAATTGTTCTCAATTTCTCTTTACTTGTTTGCCAACTTCAGCCCACGATCCCTTGATTATTATTATATTGTTAAAGTGATTTGAAGACACCGATGGAGATATGGAGCGGAAAGCCAACTTATTACTTATCTCTTCACATTTTTTGTTGTCATGTATATATGATGTACAACGCTCAAGAAAGAACAAAGCTAGATTCAAAATCTAGAAAATATATTTTCTTATGTTATGCCGATGGAGTAAGAGGGGAATCGCTTGTGGGATCCCACTACCTATAAGATCATCAGCAGCAGGGTTGCGATATTTATAGAATTTCAACTGCAGAAAGAAGGAAATTATAACACTTCAAAACAAAGTATATATAATACAATAGTACCGGTGGAAAATAATCTAGAACAAAAGAAAATTCAGATTCTTCTGATCTGAAGAAGCACCAAAGCACGAGGTACAAGAATCAATCGAGTTTGAAGCTTCTAAAGTTCGTCAATTAACTCGAGAGAGAAGACCTCCAGGTTGGCACTCAAAGTATGTTACGGAGAGTAACATTGCATAATATCTTCTAATAGAGGATGGAGAGCCATCAACTTTCCATGAAGCTACAAATGGTGTACATGCATCTTTATGGATGACAGCAATAGAATAAGAAATAGAAGCTTTGCATAGAAACAATACATAAGATCTAGTACCATTACCACGTGGAAGAAAAGCCATTGGTAATAAATGGGTCTAAAAGATCAAACGATATAGCAATGATCAAGTGGAGTGGTATCGTTCACGATTGGTGGTAAAAAGATATGCTCAGAAATAATAGATTGATTTCAACGAGATATTTTCTCCAGTGGTTCGACTTACAATAGTCAGAATAGTCCTAGTTATGTGTGCTACTTTTGACCTACATTTGGAACTGTTGGATGTGAAAACTGTATTTCTTCATGGAGTACTTGAAGAAGAAATTTATATGCTCCAACTAGAAGGTTTTGCTAAAATAGGCAAGGAAGACTTGGTTTGCAGGTTGAAAAAATCTCTATATGGTCTCAACAAGTGCCGAGATGCTGGTATAAGAGATTTGATTCCTTTACTATTTGCCTTGGGTACAACAGACTCAATTTATACCATTGTACATATTACAAGAGGTTTGGAAATAATGACTTTATTATTTTGTTATTGTATATGAACGACATGTTGGTAGCAGGCCCTAACAAAGATCGAATCTAAGAATTAAAAACACAATTAGTTAGAGAGTTTGACATGAAGGATCTAGGACCAGCAAATAAGATTCTAGGGATGCAAATACACCGAGACAGAAATAACATGAAGATTTGACTTTCTTAGAAAACTTACTTGAAGAAAATCTTACGACTGTTCGATATGGAAGATTGTAAGCCAATTTCTACCCCACTTCCTATTAATTTCAAGTTATCCTCTTTTATGTGTCCTAGCATTGAAGCTGAGAGGAATGAGATGTCTCGAGTACCGTATGCATCAGCAGTGGGAAGCTTAATGTACGTCATGATTTGTACAAGACTAGACATTGCACAAGTAGTGGGAGCAGTTAGTCGTTTTACGGTGAATCCTGATAGAGAGCATTGTAATTCTGTTAAGAGAATCCTTACATATATCATATGAACCTCAGATGCTACATTATGTTATGAAGGATCAGAATTAGTTGTTAGGGGCTACGTGAATTCGAATTTTGCAGGAGATATTGACAAAAGAGAATCCACTATAGGTTATGTGTTTCTACTTGCAGGAGGAGCAGTGAGCTGAGTATCCAAGTTACAGAGTGTTGTGGCTTTGTCTACAACAGAAGCTGAAGACATGACAGCTACATAAGCTTGTAAGGAAGCTATTTGGTTTCAAATGTTATTGGAGGAGCTCGGGCACAAACAAAAGAATATTCCATTGATTTGTGGAGAGCTTTGTATATTGCAAAAAATCCAGCCTTTCATTCAAGAACAAAACATATAGTTTTTCTCGCTGGTTTTTTTTTTTTCTTGCATATATCATTAATGAAAATGTCATGATTGTACAGTTCGCCAAATGTATCAGTCTTCGTAGAATCATACATATGTAACTATATATTCTTTCATTACAAAAACTGCAGGAAAAATAACAAGCGAAAATGAACTAGCTCCTAGTCAATTCATTAAGAGGAAATGTGCAATATAAAGTGCAGATTTACCATTACTCATTGGCAAATGCCACTCTCTGTTGGATTGTCAAGTTTTGATAAGACAAAAAGATGAATCTAACCAACCTTCAACCTTAGCTTTTTCAACATAATGTATGAATTGTCTCTCAGCATCAGGCACGTCCAAGGCCAAATCATCAAGTGATTCTTCAACTCTGCCGAATCCCTTCATCATTTGGTTCATGGTTATGTGTCCCGAATCGAAACACTCCTTGAGCAATCCCCAGAGCCTCTCATGCTTCTTCTCAATGACACTCACCAATGCCTTCTTAACAATCTCATGGTGAAAAAATGGCATGCCTAATTCATTTATGCATCGGCAAGCCTCCCTAACGTCTCCCCCGGATTCATACTCCTCTAGCAGCTTCTCAATTTTGTCTTTGACATCTTCAACTGCCCATCCGGGCCTGCTGCTTCCTCCTCCTCCTCCACCCCAACACCTTAAGATCCTTTCGCCTGACAGGCGAGCGTTCAGCAATGACTTTGCCATTTGCAGCACTTTGCTCCCTATTGATTCTGTCCCCAAAAACTGGATTCCAATTTCCTCCAAATGCTGCGGTGCCAATACTTCATCCACAACTGCTCTAGCCAAAAACATTGCAAGGTCCTCAGCAACAACAGGATTGTCTAGAGCGGTGTCATCAGCAGAGTCTATCAACATAACGAATCCATTAACGACATCATCTGCTGGGAAAAACAGAGATGATAACAGAACAGAAGCCATTTCCTTTTCTCTATTTTTTCGGTCCATTGCAAGAGTTATCAGTCTCTTAACAAAGATAGCATTCAGTTCATTTGAAGAAGTTTTGTTCTCTGATTCTAGACAACTAATTACTTCTAAAATGTCACCAGACAAAAAATACTCTTGAATAATGGATTGAGCCTTCATCTTGAAAAGTTTTGTATCGGTATATTCTAACAATTTCTTTTCTGGCTCCAATGAGAGTGATTTCAAAGATGATGCACACAACCAGCCCTCAGATGCTGCCTTAGAGATTAAAGATTGCAAAATTCCCCTGGCATTTGGTATGTCAAGTGATAAATCATCAACTGTGTCAATCATCCTACCCAACCCTTTTGTAATTTGACTAGCATTGATCAAACCTTCTTCCGAAGCATCCTTTAGCAAATATAGTAACTTTCCTTCAGCTTGGCGCTTCTCCATTGCCATTGTAACAGCTCTTTTAACAATTTCATGGTGGAAAAATGGAACTTTCAAATCATTGATGCATCTGAAAGCCTCTATCTTGTCACCACTCACTACGTACTCGATCAACAAATTGTTAATCCGAACCTTCACATCTTCAACTGTTTTATTCTTGCTACCTCCCCATCGCCGCTCAATGATTTCTGCATGAAGAGGAGCTGCTAAGTAACCCTTCTCAGCTCTCTTCAACACTTCAATCCCTTTCGAGTCCTTAGGCAAGGCGGCCGTTTGTTTCTTCAAAAATGCAGGAGGCAATATGTCATCTACCACAGCTCTAGCTATGAACAAAGCTAGAACATCAACTGTATCTGGTATATCAACAATCAAGTCATCTGCTGATTCCACCAACTTAATAAAACCTCTGTAAACTTCTGGGGGATCAATGGCGTCAGCATAAAGCGCGGATAGAAGAACAGCAGCCATTTCTTTCTCTTTGTCGTGCCTATCCATCGCAACGGAGATAAGCTTCTTGACAAAATAATAATTATAATTCGGCATTCCAAGCTCCCTCAGTTCATTTGCAGTTGATAAAACATCGCCAGTGGCAAAATATTCCTCCACAATTATTGTTGCCTTCTTTTTGTACAATTCCAAATCCTCTGCTGATTTTCTTGCACTTGGATTTTCATAATCCTGCGTCAAAAACAAATTCTCTTCAAATTCGGACATACAAACAATGCAAATAAAAATTGGACTTGCATCTCCAAGGATAGTAAGCGGAAACATGTATTTCTAACTACTACCTCAGTGCTATCATAATTGGGATCATTAGGGTCAATAAAGTTATTGCCTTCTGTATCAAGTAATCCTCCCCAGGTACCTTTTCCGCCATACCCACCTGCATAATTGAAGATCATTTCATTAAAAATTCCATAAACAGCTAGTGATTTCATTTGATAGCCATCACTTACGATTAATTAACAAGGCGAGTTTATCAGTTTTACGTACCCTTTTTAGGGCGGCCATCTCTAGGAGAATGGTGACGCCGATCATACATTCTGGGACTCCCTTTGCTGCTGGGACTCCCCACCTTAAGGGGACTCCCCCTAATTGAGCCATGTTTGTTATGTGGCTTTGGAGACCTTGGAGCCTTTGGAGATGTGGAGATTTGAAGGGCAGAAACAGTTACTTGATCTGCTCTTTCTGAAGCTGATCGAACAAGCTCCCGATTCTCTTTTGATGCAAAACCTTCATTGTACTCCATCAGGCTCAAATTCTCAAACTCCACTGATTGCCTATAAGGAAGATAGGTATAATAATACAATTACCTGTAAGCAAGGATTAAAAAAAAAAAAGCACCTAAAATTTACATTAAATAAGAAAAAATTCAGTTTACTAATTACATTATGGATCTGTTGACGACATACTCTTCAATATATCCCAACAGTATAAGATATTTCACAGGAAAACTTAACCTTTGTACAAACCATTACTAAAGCTAACAAAGGGTAGTGATGGAACCATATAGAGGTGAGCGGGGACAGTCATCTTACTCAATCCAAATTTTTTTAAAATATGTCTTATAAATTAATAAAAAAATATAGTTTATTAATAAAATAATTTTGATTGATCTGGATATCTAAACTTTTTTGCGAAACTCAAAATTTTTTTCTCTATTAAATCAATGTTTCTCACTGCGCCACTAACAGACAAAACAAAATTAACAAAAGGTTGATGTCCACCAGAATATTTTCATATGGCAAGATTATGAAGTTTGTGATTATTGTCAACAAATTTCAATTCAACATTTACAGCAAAAATAAATAAACTTACAAACTGAAAATCAAGAAAGAAAAATAAAAGCAGAAGAAAGAAGAACCTCTTATTACTTGATTATTGAAATTAGATCTCGCCGGAGCGACGAAGCACGCCGGCGGTTAACCAATGCTAAAACCTAAAAGGAGGAAGTAGGTTATTTTTGTTTTTTTTTTTGGTTAATTTTTATTTGATGGTTTTGAAGTTTAATAAATGAAATTAAATTTAGTTGAAAGAGAGGAAGAGTTAAAAGGTAGTTACAGAAAAGTCGTTTAAATCAGTTATGATTTAGCGCGCAAATCTTAGGGGGAAGTGTAAATACAAGGCTGAGAGTCTCTTGTTTTCTGCCTTTTGAAACGGGAAATAATTTTGCCCGGGAAATTCGTGGGGTCACATAAACCATATTTGATATTTCTTTTGACAAAATTTCAGTAAAGCCCCTGAATCTTAATAATCTTACATATTTGTTTAAAGTCTATTACATTTTCACTTACTCTCAAATTATTATTATTATTATTTTTTTTTTTTTTGAAGTTACCCTTAAATTACTAGTTGAATCAAGTTTATTGTAAAACCTCGGAGGCAGAATGCTATCAGCAAAAAACAAGAATAATCCATCCCCGAGCCTCAAACCTAATGAAAAATGGACATGACGCACCCTAAATTTTGGACAACCCTGAAACATAGTCAAGCACCAATATAACCTGTAACAAATATCAAATGTGCAAAAAGAACCTCTAGTCTAAACCCAGGATTAATCAAATCTCAATATCAATAAATCAGGGCCTCGTGCCCACAATCACACATACTAATTAAAATTTTTATTTACAAACATACATATACCAATGCTCATTTCATGATAAATATATATATAAACAACCTAATTCATAAACTCTTATGACATCCCCAAGACTCTAGAGAGGGGTGATCCTCCGTCTCGAGCATAAGCATCCAAAGCTTTATGGCTGACCGATCAGATTGTCAACCTGCAAAACTAACAAACTGATTTGGTTTGAGTTATAAAACCCAATAAGTAACCACACACATCACAAATAAACAAAAGAGAAATTCAAATATAGTACTTATAAAAATATGTATATATATACACATATATATGTAGTTGTTTGTAAGAAAATCGTTAAACTCGGTATTGTTCCTTATGCTCTTGAAAACCTACAATCTTCCAATTACACTTGCATAAATCGACCCAAAAATTGAATTCATAAAGTGTACCTGGTGTTGTCAGAAACTTTATACGCAAACTTCTTCGAGCGTTCAAACAACGAAATACATACAAACATATACACATTAAAAATATGACTTATACAAGTTTCCAACTCTTCTTTCTAATAAACATACCATAAACCGATCTCATTCGTTAGCATATATGGAAATCATAATGCAAATTCCTTACGGACAAACACATTCATTAACAGAGATAGAAAAAACAACACAGATTCCTTATCTCATACATATTCATTATCTGAATTGGAAATCACACTACAGACTCCATACATTCATCTCATACATCATCAAAGATAAGAATAAACATTAGTTGTCTTATAAAATCCAACTTATACAGAAATAAATCTTTCTAAAATCAGAAGTTTCAAAAAACAAAATCATCAAACTAATCAGGTGTCCATCACTAAAGTCGCGCGCAAAGACTAGGCAATGTCCAAACAAGACCATGTCAATATTGGGTAGTGGGTCAGCCATTTTCTAATGGTCTGGACCCCAAACAGGGGTCACGAATGATTAAAATCCATAAAATCATCATACAAGCACCGTGACGAAAAACATACCATATAACATCCAATCAGAACGTATAAACCTACTTATCTGGATTATTTTCTCAAAAACTTTCAGAAAAATCATAAACTAAAAGTATTGTTGAAAACATAAATCGAAAGTATCAAAAAACACATAAATCAATAGTATCGTAAAATTGAAATACTAAAATATCATAATATATATCAAAATATCATAAATAGTAAAAACTGAAATATTTATAGCATATCGTAAAATTGATCTCTGTGATGAAAATCAAATTTCAAAATCCTTATTTCATAAAATCGTAATAGGCGTCCGGGAACCAACTCACTAGACGAAGGAAAACCAGACGTCCAATGTCTGAATCGCACGCACTGATCGGACATTGTTCGAAACAAGACCGTGTCGACAGAAGGTAAATGAATTACCATAGTCAGATGGCCAAGTCCCAATAAAATATAGATAACATATTTTGGAAAAATCTTCTTATATTAGAGTGAAGGCATAACTTTTTTTTTATTTGCAAAACGTTTCAAAATATGTATATAATTCACTTATTTAAGAAAACAAACAACTAAGGGAAACTAAACGCATATCAATTCATCATTCATTAATATGAACTTACAGGTCAAACATATCACACAACACATTTCAAATCCATCGGTTATTGATAAATACCTTATACGCCAAGAAACACCATTATCATAATACATATCAATAATATAATTCTAACTTACTTATTTATTTTGTTATCTCTATACTCATAACATAAGATTATGTGTATAGTTATATCAAATCATTCAAACCCGTGGCTATATCCAACTTAAATCTGTGATGGTCGATACAGTTAAACTTATGTATATATTTCCTATAGAGACAAAGATGCAAACAAACAAACCATACATCAAGTATTCATTACATGTATTACTTACCTGATCTAAGTCAAATCTGCCAAAATAAACAGAAATAAGTGGTTAGAGTCGGTGTTAAGTATAATTCCTTACTCAACTATAATAAACTTTCGGATCTTCCGGAGACACCCAAATTAAGTCCGTTTTCAAAGACTTTAATTTCAGAACTCTCAAAAAATTTAATTTACAAATCTATCAAATCTGATGCACTTTTCGACTAAAAACCCGAAAATCCTCTGAAAAGTCTAAAATCATTACAAAATCTTTCGAATCTATTTGATTCCTCCCAAAACCAGTCAAATACATCATAATATATCATTCTAGGACCATCAAATAACCTAAATTCTCAAATTATGTGTTTTCAGAAAGTCTTCCCCAAAAACTTTTGATAATGCTACAGAATGATCTTGGACCCTCCGAAACTTTATGGATTCATCTAACCATTATCATATCATTAAACTTAGTTCATATATATCATTACATTCTTTAGAGAATAGACACGCGGGAAATCTAGTTTTACTGGAATCTCGCTAATACTATCAGATCGATCCAATTCATTCCAATTTCACACGGATTCTACCAATAGCACATATTCAGTATATTCTAACTTATCCAATACAAAACAAGTCAAAGGATTACTCTACGACGCTACATGAAGCATTCAAATACAATAAACTAAATTTGAAAATATCAAATTTCATCGGGAGTTCTTACCAAAATTTTGAGGGTACCGACAGACTCCCTACGCTCCTACGAACACATAGGAATAGACAGAATTTGAATCATAACTGATTTGCAAGTTAGCTTCACTATACATATTTTCTTCTTGTCTCGATTTGAGTGAAATCAAGCGTTATTCGGTAAAACTGACTCCACATCCTTGTAGTACTCTTCGAGGGCTTCGATTTAGCAATTGACTGGAATCCGACAACTACGGGCCCATCGTCAGTAACAGCCATCAAATGACGGATGAACGCACCAACTGGCACTGTCGCGCAGGCCACCAGTGGTCGAATCTTGGCTGTTGGCCACCATTATCAATAACGACGTGGAGGGTCTAGTGAGAGGTGAATGAAAACTTTTATTCTGTTTGTAATTTCTGGAAACATTGGGTTTATATAGGAAAGTTTCTAAAAATTATAAAATGACCCTCACAAAATTATAATTTGGCCCTTATCATTAGGCTCTTTTGGAAATTTATATTTTTGAGGCCTTTCTGGTATAAATTTTGAAAAGTGTTCAACACGAAAATTATTATTCCTCGAAAACATTTCCAACGGATCAAAAATCATCTCAATCCGAGTTTGTTTATTATTTTTATTATCAAAATAATAAATTTTCTCCTTATATAAAAATCATGTAACCAGTTCTTTTGAATTTCACAATTCCTATTGTAATGAGATTTCACTAAAAGAAATTCCGACCTATTATTCAATACTTAAGCTCTTATTTCCTGACATCGTCTCGTTCTAAGACCTGAACTGAGATCCGAGAACCTTCTAGAATTTTTCCAAAAAAATTGAGATATTTCATTCTCCCATCCTAGTAAAATTTTCGTCCTTCAAATTTCTCTGCCCTAATATCTTATCAATCGAAACTAAATACACATGCTTAAACCATCTTATCAATGTTTAAAATTATCTTACTATTTGCATCGTCAGAAGCCACACATTTCATGCAGAAACATATCTCATCATAACATATTGAATTCCAGTTAAAGCAGAGAAAATCAGACTAATCAATTCACATCAAGTCAAGTCAATACATCATTTGAATCAAATCATAACTTATACAAAAAATGAATTTTAATCATGTCAAAACGATATCCTAACATAATATTCGGGAGATTTAAGCCATACCAGATCATAATCAGATCAAACCAAATTTGAAAACACATGCATAACTTAATAATGTAATCATTCTTGAAAATCTTGTACGTGACTTGAAAATTGAAACTTGCGTGGAAACTGTCTAACTAAGCGGAAAACTGAAAACATATCTGTAAATACAAATCATATAATGCAAGCTTGATCAAGACCTGTTAAGCACGATTTGTACATGATGATTGAAAACTATAACATAGTCTGAAAACTTAATCATAAACATATTCATAAGCTGAAATCTGATATTCATATATAAATCAGGACTGAAAGCTTAAAAGCTTAAACTGTATTTTGTGCTGAAAACATAAACGTGAAATCCAATATCTGGAAAACTACAGATACAGCAATCGAGATTGGGAGGTCTCTCATGCATTGCCATACATACTGGGATTGGGCCGTCACAGCCACGTACACTTGCACATATTTTAAAATATGAAAAACTATACCAGTATCGTAACTTGAGGACATGAAACCTGAAATAACATTCAAATACAATAAACTAAATTTGAAAATAAAAAATTTTCATCGGGAGGTCTTACCAAAATTCTGAGGGTACCAACGGACTCCCTACACTCCTATGAACATATAGGAATAGACAGAATTCGAATCGGAGCTCATTTGCAAATTAGCTTCACTATACATATTTTCTTCTTGTCTCGATTTGAGTGAAATCGAGCGATGTGTTGGTAAAACTGACTCCACATCCTTGTACTACTATTTGAGGGCTTCGATTTTACGGCTGGATCGACACGTGGATCGAAGAGATAAGACAGGATGTGCGCTCGTCTTCTTCTCGATTTGGTCGGAATCCAATATTTACGGGCCCATCGTCGGTGACAGCCATCGAATGACGGCCAAACGCACCAACCGGAACGGTCACGCAAGCCACCAATGGTCGAATCTTGGCCGTTGGCCACCATTCTCAATAACGACATAGAAGGTCTGATGAGAGGTGAATGAAAACTTTTATTCTGTTTGTAATTTCTGGAAACAATGGGTTTATATAGGAAATTTTCTAAAAATTATAAAATAACCTTCACAAAATTATAATTTGGCCCCTATCATTCGGCTCTTTTGGAAATTTGTATTTTTGAGGCCTTTCTGGTATAAATTTCGCAAAGTGTTCAACATGAAAGTTGTTCTTCCTCTAAAGCCTTTCGAACGAATTAAAAATCAGTTCAATATGAGTTCGTTTGCTATTTTTACCGTAAAAAAAAATAAACTTTCTCCGTATATAAATATCATATAACCAGCTCTTTTGAATTTCACAATTCCTATTGTAACGAGATTCCACTAAAAGACATTCTGACCTATTATTCAACACTTAAGCTCTTATTTCCCAACATCATCTCGTTCTAAGACCTGAACTGTGATCCGAGAACCTTCCAGAACGTTTCCGAAAAATTCGGGATATTTCATTCTCCCCTCTGATGAGCGGAAAATATATCAATATTTACCACCACTTTTACTTAATATTTTGTATGGTTTCTCGGGTTTTATGAACGTTTTGATGTGTTTTTATTTATTTTACAGATAAAATGTAACATCCCTGATACGGGAGATGTTACCGGCAGAGGATAGACCGTACTAACCCCATAAGCCTCTGACTCTGCTAACTGCTACTCAATTATTAATACTCTTTCTTTTAATTATATGTATATCAATAGTGTCGGACCGTAGCCCGAACTTAACATCTTAATACACGAACTCTACTCCAATACGGTATACGTACAGACACATGTTTCTACAATGACTACACATATCTCAAATACTAATACATGATTTTCATTTGATTCTGACTGACTCCAACTGGACTCTTACTTTTTGACTTGGACTGGTGGACTCCAAACCCTAGTGACTACATCAGTATCCGTCCTCCCGAGCTCGTCCCACGAGAGTACCTGCAACCACAGAAAACTGGAGTGAGGGTTAGATCGATGTACGATCTAAGTGAGTGGACGAAGAATTGAAAAACTGATATAAAACTTTTCGGCTCTAAAACCAAAGTTCCAGAAATCTATTTATAAGAAAATTCTTTTCTGTAAAACTTTGTCTGAAATATCTCTTATAAAACTTAACTTTTTTGAAGTCTGCTTTCTGGAAACCATTTCTAAAATCTGCTCTTTGAAAATCTGTTTTCTGGAAATCTGAAATCTGGAAACTCTTTTTCTAAAGATCTGGTATCTGAAAATCTGATATGTATCTGAAAAACTTGACGTATGAGAGCGTTACGTATCGATGTCCCCCCATACGCCTATCTAGAGCCAGGAATGCAAAACCATGATTTTGGGGCATTACGTATCGCCGTCCCCCAAGCCACAGAACTAGAACTGGGGGTGCGGATCAATGCTACCCTCCAAGCTCTGAGACTAGGATCTAGGGACGTTACGTATCACCGTCCCCTGAGCCCTGAACTAGGATCTGGGGGCGTTACGTATCGCTGTCCCCCAATCTTCTACACATGTATATGTCCTATGTCCGTCAATTCCAAATTGTGTCAAGTTATATACTGGGGTGGGTTTTTCTCCCCCATGTCCCGAAAACATAAAACCCATATTTAAAAACATTTCTTTTCTAATCATTTCTTAAAACATGTAAAACAAAATATAAACTGATAATGAGATTGGCTAACGCCCTAAAAGCGAGAAAGTAAGTCTGTTTATATAAAATAATAAACTGAAAATCAATTTAAAGGAAAGTGTACACTCACTATTTTGTAGTTTCGATAGACTTTATTCACTTCGCTGGCGAACTTGTATTTCCTGCGATGATCTATCATCAAAAGTTTCGATTAGAAATAGACTAGGGATACATATCGGATTCAAGTTAAGATGCATGCTCAAATAAGGGATACCACTCTAAGGTGTATCGAACATATGACATGATGTAATATATACCTACGAGTTGATATGAGACTCTAAAGGTAGCCTCTAACGTGATCGGGTAACACTAGGATAGCTTAAAACTGATTTGGGCCATTTGTTGGCTGCGCGTTGCGACACACGACAGTGCACGTCGCGACGCGAACTGTCCAGAGAAGTGCCCAAATTTTTGTCGGGCGTGTCGCGACGCATGAACCCTTCGCATCGCGACGCGACCCACTCCAGAGGCATTCCTGGGTAATTTTCCCAGATCGTATCGCGACGCGGGGTTCCCTGTGTCGCGACGCAAGGCCAAAATCTGGCATAAACCTTCATTCAATCACTCACAATTTTGCTCCAATACCTAAGCCATATCTTTTCACAAGCCAATAACCTTAACCAACATTCTAAACATCATCAAAATCATCATCAACATCATCTTAAGTCAAAACTAAAACCTTTCTTTCATTTCATAAATAAATTTAGCTAATTGGGGAATTCACATAATCACCATTCTCATGAAAATTACTCAATCATCATCATTTTCAAATTCTTAACATGCCACAACTATTAAATCATTAAAACTCAAATTATTTCAATTTGGGTCATAATCTCTTACCTCACTTTAATTGATTTTCTTCATCCTTTAAGCTCCATGAATGGAACCTTCATTTGCTTCATCATCTTCTTTCTTTCTTTCATTCTTTCTCTCTTCTCCTCTTTCTTCTTCTTCTTCTTCTTCTTCTTCTTCTTCTTCTTCTTCTTCTTCTTCTTTCTTCTTCTTCTTCTTCTTCTTCTTCTTCTTCTTCTTCTTTCTTCTTCTTCTTTTCTTCTCTTCTTCTTCTCTTCTTCTTCTCTTCTTCTTCTTTCTTCTCTCTCTCTTTCTCAAAATTTTTTGTGAAATGGAAAAATAGTGACTTCCTTATATACTTGGGTATTTTTTGAATTGTCAAAAATGGGGAAGAATTGAGAGATTTGTAGAATTTTGAAGAATTCTCTAGAATGCCCCTCAGGTAATATTCATCTAAATTTTTTATATGTATTTTCGACTCACTTCTGGTATGAATTCGGTAAAATATACAACTTGAAAATTGTAGATCTCGATCTCGCATTTCCAATGATATAAAGTTCATACAAATCGGAGTTCTTATGAGAAATTTACGGCCCAATTACCATAGGCTGTCCGGAGTGGAATATCGTAAAGTTTCACATCGCAGTTACGATGAATTTACCGTTATCTATAAGGTCGTTCCATGAATGTATATACGCTCAGACATAATTTTGTATTACGTACACTCGTCCCGTGATGTAACAGTGTTACTGTCAACAGTAGTAGAAACCACCGGTCGTTACAAATTCTCCCCCCTTAAATAGGATTCGTCCTCGAATCCTTCTTAGGGTTCAACTCGTAAACTTATGTTGGCCGATGCCTAGATATCCATGTCTCTGGCTATCCATATGTTTTCTCTATTTATTACTCTAAATATGTCATCATACTACCCCTATCTCTTATGTATCACATATCTTTATTTTTAACGTTTCCGATTATTTATCTATCTTCACCAGCTTTTATCTCCAAAATTGTGCCATATTTATAATCTGTCTTCTTACTCATCTTTGTTCTATTTTGACTTCACCACCCCTTTAATATTTCTTGTTATAAGAAACTAACTTTAGAATACTCTTAGTAACTTCTGCTACTTCCATGTCTAAAATGTTTCCATAATTCTTCATGTTCTCACTCATAACCTTCACTTTCCTTTAGCTTATGTATATTTCGAGTACTTCAGTTACTCCATTTGAATGACTTCATAGAATGTATTTTATCTTAACAGTTATCTTATGAGCTCAATCAACTATTTAACCTTCTCAGCTTTCCATCTTGCTAAACCTTCTATTCTAATTAATTTTCTCCATCGAGTCTTCATATTTATGACTATCCCTGGGTTTTGGTCGTCATGATTATACATACCCTTGGAAAATACTCTTACTATCCTCCAACGTCTCCCCTACTTAGTTCATTTCTTCAAGGTAATTCCTCTAGTGATACTCATTCGTAAATCTAATCTTGTGTCTATTATGTTATAATTGTGTACTTCTCTGCATTTTTGGTTCTTATGCTGGTACAAGCACGGTTATTATAATACCCTAAATTTCAGTTTTATTTTAGTTCCTGAAAACTTACTATTCCATAGTATTATCGTAAATATGTCTTATCATCATACCATTTGTTATTGTTTGTCTGGTATCTGAATTATTATTAGCCTTTCTCCTGACGTCTTTGCCTCTTATCTGGCTTTGTTCTTTAATTGAACTCATGCGATCTATGCTTCTGTCTTTTTATTTGTAGGGTATCAACTTCTATAATTCTCTGATTATATCTATGACTATCTCTTTTGCATTCAATAATTGCTTGACGAGAACCTCATTTCTTAATCATCTCTTATAGACTACCTTTCTTCTAAATCTTTTTATCTCTTCCTTTGCTTTGTTCTATCCCTGGGACTTTTCTGGCCTATGTCTCTACTTCCTTATTTGAAGGATGTCATCTCTCATATATCTCCAGCCATTTTTAACACTGTTCTTTTACATCTTTGTCACTGTTTTACTAGTACTTCCTCTTTTCCTTGCCTTAACTAATAACTTCTCTTCTAGATCTCTCACTTAGAGCTATTTCCTTTTCTATTCTGTTCTGGTATTGTATCTAAAGGTTTTATGTTTCAGTTTCCTTTCACCATGTATTGTCTTATTTCTGAGGATATCTTGAGATGTGCTTCAAGTTCATCATCATTGCTGTTGGTTAACGAGGGTTGGAAGGGTGGGAACTTATCTTGAGGCTTTTCTGTTACGGTCATTCAGTGACACATATCCTTCACCTGGGACTCTCGTGTATATATGTCTGGTGTCCTTTCCTACAATAGGGTACTATTGCTAAACCTTATTGGGCTTGCCTTCTTTAACCTAACTCCTGATCATTTCAGTAATCAATCACTCCACATCCCCTGCAAAATCCTTCTAGAGCCATGCTCCCTAACAACTTCCTTGTACTGTCTCTTTACTCATTCCTGTTAGTTTCTCAACAGTTATTATTTTCTTCCTCTGAATACTGCTATACTCTTTTTGTTATCTCCCATAGGGGTCTTGCCCTGTTATAAGGGTCTCTTCTATGTTTCAGCTTCTACTAATAATTTGCTTTCTAACTACCGATGATATCACCCTTTATTGTGAACCTCCTTAAGGTTCATGCTCTGTCAACTTCTACTATACTTTGTCTATTATTCTTTCTTACTAAGCTTCGCTCTATTACTTGACTTCCTACTCATCTTAGTTCCTTGAACTCCTTATATCTTTATTTCCCTGGAAAATCCACCATCACCTTTGATTGCTTAAGGCATCTATTATCTAGACACCTCGTAATCCATATATTCTGTCAAATACTCTTATTTACTTTGTTCTTCCTCCTTCTGGGTTCTAAGTTGGAAACGGCTACATACTCACACATCTGATTAAGTGTCTAATTACTTACCATAGTCGGGGACTACGCAAAGATTTCTATTCATGCTGTTGAATCTGAATTAATTAATCCATACCTTAGAATTCTTTTATTTTTATCATTTATTCTGAGGTCTTCACAAATAATTTTGATTCCTTGCTTCTTTTTCCTTATGGATGTTCTTGGTTATTCGGGGAACTTGCTACCAATAAGAGGTGCTCGAGAATTATTGGATCAACTGGAAAAAGTTTTCTGAGGAAAGGGATCTCACTTGAGAAAAAGAAACTTTGCTTAGATCTACTCGGCATTTTACTCTTGTTTAGACTTGATATACTTTCCTTACTGCAAGTTTTGGTATTATCCTTCATTATCTAATTATGGGTCTCTTATTCTCACTACTATAGGTTTTGGCATTTTCTTATCTGTCTGTTTCTATACCCTCATCTTTCTTTGCTTTTGATTGCTTAGATATCTACATTCTATCATTTTACTTCTCTTTCTAACTTTTTCTTTCTCTTTCTATTTTCCTGGGTGGGTACTCTTGGAACTTACTATCTCTTTTTGTCTCTGATTACTTTGATCATTTATTCCTTACTTTTTCTTTCCTTGTTTTTCTTTCTGGCTTTCTCCCTCTTTCCATTTCCTAACATTTTCGTCTTTGACTACTTAAACCTCTACGTGTCTCTATTTCTTATAACTCATTTCCCACTTCCTCGGGTACTTTTCTTAAAGTCTTACTGTCTGGTTTCATTGCTTGTTTGTACATCTGGTAATAAACCGGATAATTTCGAGAAGATTTTTAATCTTGGATCTAGAGTATGATTATTCTCATAGGGAATACTATTCAAATGATCTAGGAATATTTACTAACCTGTCTATGGAACTTTGAGGACGTACTCGAGGATCAGATACTGGAGAGGTAGTGTATTGCATACGAGTATCCCGGATATACTACGTATACCAGACCCCAACACTCTGCCCACTGCAGTCACTGATTCCCTATACCACGCTCCGATACCATCTTTGTAACATCCCTAATTTTGGAGATGTCACCGGCAGAGGATACATCGTACTAACCCCATAAGCCTCTGACTCTGCTAATTGCTACTCAATTATTAATACTCTTTCTTCTAATTATATTTATATCAATATTGTGGGACCGTAGCCCGAACTTAACAACTTAAGACACAAACTCTACTCCAATATTGTCTACATACAGACACATGTTTCTACAATGACTACACATATCTCAAATACTAATACAAGATTTTTATTTTATTCTGACTGACTCCAACTGGACTCTTACTCTTTGACTTCGACTGGTGGACTCCAAACCCTAGTGACTGCATCAGTATCCGTCCTCCCAAGCTCATCCCACGAGAGTACCTGCAACCACAGAAAAATTGAGTGGGGGTTAGATCGATGTACGATCTAAGTGAGTGATGAAGAATTGAAAAACTGATATAACACTTTTCGGCTCTAAAATCAAAGTTCTAGAAATCTCTTTATAAGAAAATTCTTTTTTGTAAAAATTTGTCTGAAATCTCTCTTATAAAACTTAACTTTTCTGAAGTCTGCTTTCTGGAAACCATTTCCAAAATCTGCTCTTTAAAAATCTGTTTTCTGGAAATCTGAAATCTGGAAACTCTTTTTCTGAAGATCTGGTATCTGAAAATCTGATCTGTATATGAAAAACTTGACGTATGAGGGCGTTACATATCGTCGTCCCCCCATACGCCTATTTGGAGCCAAGAATGCAAATAAATAAATCCAAATTCTTAATTAGATAAAATTTTGTTTTTCATTTTTGAATTCCAATTCAAATGACATTTGAAATTTTTTTTTCTAACCTAACTTTCTTAATCTATTCTATTCGATTATTCTATATTATAGAATATACATAATATTCTATTATTATTCTATATATATTTAGTTATTCTAAACCATGACTTTCGGGCGTTACGTATCGTCGTCCCCCAAAGCATGCCACTCATGTCCATAAAACTGGTTGTCTTGGGGCGTTACGTATCGTCGTCCCCTAAGCCACAGAACTAGAACTGGGGGTACGAATCAATGCTACCATCCAAGCTCTGAGACTATGGTCTAGGGGCGTTACGTATCGCCGTCCATCTAGCCATGAACTAGGATTTGGGGGCGTTACGTATCGATGTCCCCCCAGTCCTTTACATGTGCATATGTCATCTGTTCGTCAATTCCAAACTGTGTCAAGTTACATACTGGTGTGGGTTTTTTCCCCTATGCCCCGAAAACATAAAACTCACGTTTAAAAATATTTCTTTTCTAATCATTTCTTAAAACATGTAAAACACAATATAAACTGGTAATGAGATTGGCTAACACCCTTGAGATAGTAAGTCTATTTGTATAAAATAATAAACTGAAAATCAATTTAAGGGAAAGTGTCCACTCACTGTTTTGGAGTTTCGATAGACTTTCTTCACTTCGCTGGCGAACTTGTATTTCCTGCGATGATCTATCATCAAAAGTTTCGATTAGAAATGGACTAGGGATAAAGATCAGAATCAAGTTAAGCTGCCAACTCAAATAAGGGATATCACTCTAAGGTGTATCGAACATATGACATGATGTAATATATACCTACGAGTTGATACGAGACTCTTACGGTAGCGTCTAACGTTATCGGGTAACACTAGGATGGCTTAAAACTGATTTAGGCCATTTGTTGGCCGAGCGTCGCGACACCCGATATTGCGCGTCGCGACGCTAACTGTCCAGAGAAGTGCCCAAATTTTATCGGACGCGTCGCGACGCACGAACCCTTCGCATCGCGACGCGACCCACTCTAGAGGCGTTCCTGGGTAATTTTCCTAGATCGTGTCGCGACACGGGGTTCCATGTGTCGCGACGCAAGGCCAAAATCTGGCCTAAACCTTCATTCAATCACTCACAATTTTGCTTAAATACCTAAGCCATATCTCCTCACAAGCCAATAACCTTAACCAACATTCTAAACATCATCAAAATCATCATCAACATCATCTTAAGTCAAAACTAAAACTTTCTTCATTTCATTTCATAAATTATCTAATTGGGGAATTCACATAATCACCATTCTCATGACAATTACTCAATCATCATCATCATTCCAAATTCTTAACATGCCACAACTATTAAATCATTAAAACTCAATTACTCAAGAATCAAAGATCTACAACTTTGATGTTCATATGAATTTCGAATTCTGAAGATTGCATGACCAAAATTGATGAAAAATCTGATAGTGTGTTATGTGTAATTATTAAAGTCATTTTCAAAACAAAAAATAAAACAAAAATGAAAAATGAAAATTGTCAAACTTCCACAAAACATGCTTTCATGTTTGGTGGAGGATTTGGTGCCATATTTGGTGCCATGTTTGGTGGAGAAATTGGTGGAGGCAAAATTTTGCCTACCAAGCCATTTCAATTGTAAATTTCATGTTTTCCTTAGATTTCTAATAAGGAACTTGAGGATTGCATCTTGTTTGTATTTAATTTCTGTATTTTAATAAAGTATTTTTATTTTTAGTAGTAATAATGGTTTGTGTGTTTTATCTTTCTTTTATGTTTAGTAATTAATTTCCGCTGGGGGAAGGGTGAAACCTTTAATATGATAAGGTAGATTAATCTCACTTATTTTATAATATGGAAATTGTAATTTAATAATATGGATTAAAGTTGATACCGTCTTAATGATTGGTTTTATTTATTTGACATAATGTGACACCGCCTATATGGTTGGTCTTTAGGTGACGAATGATTACCGCCTATATGGCTGGTTTATGGACAAATAATAACACCGCATTTATGGCTGGTTTGACTTAATTGGGTAACAATGACAATTTCGATATTATAATAAAGTGAGATTTCTACATTTGAAATATTAAAGGCGGATCCCCTAACCCCCAGTAATTTATTTTTATTCTAGAGAAGTGATGAAGCACAATATTCATAAGTTTAATAATTGATTTTCTTTGTATAATGTGTGATACTTTGGCTTGTTTATTGAATCTTAACCTTAATGCTTCTTGTTGCCTGATCACCAATAAAATTGATGTGGTAAACTTAAAATGAACTTGGAAAGGGATTTTAGGTTTCAACATTAGATTCAATAGCTCACGATCTCACCTTAGGGTAAATTTTCTTAGGGTAGATTTCCTTCCAAGATAGACATATACCTGTCGGGCATGGGTAGCCACAATTGGAACTTAATCTTAATGAATTCAGAGTTTCTTGGTTTAATAGGAATATAGTTAATTGGGTTACTTTGGGTGTTTGCATCTGACCATCGATAGAGGCTTATGCATATTTTCGTGTTCCAGGTTAACAAACTAATTTATTACACATATATAAAAGAATCAATTCATCATTAGAATAATATTGTGTGGAATCACAACCCTAGATATTTGTTTTCTTTATTATTAATTTCCTTTGTTTATATTTTTATTTATTTATTTAGCAAATCCACATTCAACTAACCAATCAAGCAATCATTCCCTTCTCATCCTAATTAGATACCTGTAAACATTTAGCATCAATAATTAATAACAACAATAGAAATTAAGTCCTTGTGGGATCAATATTTTTATACTACTTGAGCGATACGTGAGCTTGCATAACGTCTGTGATTTCACCGATCATCCTCCTTATAAAATTTTTGTCCTCAAAATTTATCTGCCCTAATATCTTATCAATCGAAGCTAAACACACATGCTGAAACCATTTTATCCATGTTCAGAATTATCTTACCGTTTACGTCGTCAAGAGCCACACATTTCATGTGGAACATATCTCATCACAACATATTGAATTTCAGTTAAAGCAGAGAAAATCAAACCAATCAATTCACATCAAGTGAAGTCAATATATCATCTGAATCAAATTGGAACCTATACAACAAATGAATTTCAATCCTGCCAAAACAGTATCCTAACATAGCCCATATATCCAGAAGATTTTAGACATACCATATCATAATAAGATCAAACCATATCAATTTAGAACATATCAATTCATATTACGTCAAATCATACACAATATTATCCAATCAATAGAAAAATCATTCATATCACATTCAATTGTATCAAATCAAATCACACGGATCATGTCAAGTTAAATAACATGAAATCTACTACATTCGTATCAAAACCAAGCAAAATCAAAATCATAACACATCATATCATACAACAAAAAGATCAAATCAGGTTACAACATAAAATCTATATAGTCTAATATATAATAGAAAAATTACTCAGACAATCAAATACCTTATAAATGTAATCACCAACATCTAAATTGTTTACTTTGATACCACTCTGTAACACCTTGTCTGAGGCAAGATGTTACCAGCATGAGCGAAGAATAACCAATATCCCTAAGCATCAAACCTAATGAAAAACAGACATACACACCATAATTTTTAGACAACCTGAAACATAGTTCAGCACCAATACAACATGTAACAAATATCAGATGAGCAAAACAGAAAAACCCAAGACAAATCAAATCTCAATATCAATACACCAGGACTTCGTGTCCACAATCACACATACAAATAAAAACTTTTATTTACAAACATACATATACTAATGTGCATTTCATGATACAAAACATAAACAACATAATTCTTAACACTACAAGAAAAAAGGCTTTTACTGATACTAAATTAGTGTCAGTAAAGGGTTTTACTGACACTATATAAATGTTTCAGTGTTGCCGCAGCCAGAAATCACTGACACTAGTTTCTAGTGTCAGTGATTCTTAGTGTCAGTAAACGTTAATACTGTAGTATCAGAAAATTATTGACACTATGGTATCAGTAATCTCTCACACTATTTTAGTGTCAGTAAATTATTGACACTATATCATCAGTATTTAGTGATACTATAGTGTCAGTAAATTTTGTTACTGCAGTATCAGTATATCGCATATATTTGATTTTTAGTGTCAGTAATTATTGTTACTATAGTATCAATATCCGTCAATATCTTTTAAAATTTAAAAATCGTATTATTTCACAATTATATTTCTTATTTTTTGTAATTAAATTAATCATAAAATATATATTATATATATATATATATATATATATACCAACTCAATGAAATAAAAAACTAAAAAATTACATTTATATAAAATTCGCAATATAATAGATTAATCGTATTAATCAATTCAACAGTATCACATGATGAATACAAAAACTCCATACACAATCTTTAAATTAACATATATATATTTCAAAAACTACTCTTAAAGTCCCATCAAAATGTCATGCCCCCACCAAAATTCATGATACTTGTTGAGAAGCCTGCAACAATCCCCCAACAATATGATATCTGGCACAAAATCTGAAATTATAAACCAAATGTTAAGAATTAGATGGACTTCCAAAAAAAATCGATATCTTCATAAATAAAAACATTAAATACATCCAAATAAAAATACAAAATATAACCCTAATCTAATTTTTGTCACATAAAGCACTTATTGACAATAACCATACCAACAACCTAAGAGCATGCATATAAAAAACCAATGGCATCCATAATAACAATTTGTATCTTTCATACCGCTACATAATCACCAAAACAAACAAATCAATAACACACACACACACCACACAACACACACACATATATATATATATATAGACGGACATAAAACTGAAATAAAAGGATCTCATGAACCAGATGAAGTTTATCAGATGACATGATCTAATACTGTTTCCAAATGCAGGAAGCAAATCAAGATGACAAGATAGTTGTTCATTATGGAATTCCTGGAAACTAAAAGTTCAAAGCTCAAACTGTACTAGAATGTAACATTCCAGGTAATTGCCATAAAAATAGATGAGATAAACATGTTAGATCTCAATATATCAAATACTGCTTTCATAGCATTCATGCTGCACCTCAAAGCACATCAGATGACAGGTGTCATATCCCCCAAAGGTTTCAATAAGTATCAATCAGAACATGGCAAAACTTCATCAGGTAAAAAACTATCTCCAAGTTCATGTCTGGAGACACTGTTAATAGAATATTTTACATCATGATTGTTTTAACTTTCAAGTCTCAAAGCAATCTTACCCACTAGCAAAACTCACAAATAAAACAAATTAACCCACCAAATTAAACCCATCAGGGCATAAAACTGAACTAAAAGATATGATTCATATTGCTTTCACTGAAGTAAAAAATCTGGGGAAAAAATTCTAAGCTAAAAGTAGAAACAAGAATGTATTAATTTACAGAAAAGAAATACCATACTACTTCATTAACTCAACGAACAATAGCTATGTTGTCCTTGTCATTTGTATTCTGCAAGAATAGAAGATTTCCCAATATGTCATGAATTAAAGTGAAAAAATAGGAAGTAATAATCACCTCTGTAAAACATGTCCTTGTTCCATCGCCCTTCTTCCCTTCGCTCTTTCTTTAAACTCACAAATATGAAGTTGCAACAATCTCTTCCATCATTTTGACAGAAAAATACTACGTGTGTAGAAAAAAAACTCAATCAAAATAGATATTACAACAAATTATCATCACAAAAACCAACAAGAGTACTCAATCAAAATAGATATTACAAAAAATTATATTAATGAAAACCAACAAAAGTACTCACAGATTCATTAATGGGACCCGCCACTCTGAAGAGTGATTTAATGGCCTAGCGGCGCTAGCCCAACTAGAGTCGAGTAGAGGCAATGGCTTTCAACTCATTATAGTAGCCAACCTTAAGTTTGGTCATGGGGTAGTAAGAAGCACATAAAGATGATCCAGGCTAGATATCATATTCATACCACCATATGGAAGTTTTAGTTCATTAAATCAACCCCCCGTGTAAAGCCATGGTTGCGTGCGAATGTGATTCTTGCTCACATAAAAAAAATGAACCTACACTTCCCATTTACAAGCTTTGGTCACCCAAACAAAACCTACAAACTAGGTGTTTGCAGACCTATGTTAAATATCTAAGCAAAGCTAACATGGTTCCTAGAGTTTTGGACAACAAAGACAAACATCCAGAATAAGAAACTCAAATCAGAAATTAAAATTACAATAACTCCTAAAAAAGTAACAGAAACTCTAAAATCACATCACAAACAAAACAAATAAGAAACTCAAATCCAAGATTGACCATAGCAAGAAGTGATCCAATCAGCAAACAAATTCACTCAATTCTTTTTATTTCCAGGTTGCCATCCACAAATCAAACTTCAAACAACGGTTGAGTAAGGGTTTGGAGAAGTATCAATGCCTCAAACTAAAATTTTAATGAGAAAATCAAGACAAGTGTGAAATAACTCTAAATCCAGAAAATCCTGATTGTTGCATATGCATATTCTCTCCTAATGAAATTCCAAAGAAGTGAAAAAGCTCAGTAACAAACGAATTACATATCTCACAAACAAACAAATTCGCGGCCAGTTTCTTTTCCCAGAAAACCCTATCCCCAAATAAAACAACAGACATGATAATCAGGAACACAACACGCATACCATGAACTCCGAATAATTTCCAAATCCTCGAAGATGAAACTATCAATTAGAATTAGAATCCCGAAATACTCAAAAGCACTCAACGGATTAAGCTAAATTTGGTTTCAGTTTAGTCCATATCTGAATCAACCAAGTCAATCAGCTCAAACAATCAAAAAAAAAAACTCTTCGTTTCTTCTAATGTTAACGACACATAACAACTCTAGCTCTCGTAATCAAAAACACATAACCTTGAAAAATAATCTCACCTAAAAATGGCTCTTTTTGAATCAATTTTCCTCGCCGAAGAGACGGCGGAGACGAGAAGCGAAGTGTCCGGTGGGTTCAAGAGAGGCTTCGTGGAGGAGACTGCGTTTGATGTTGTTCATGCGATTAGAGAGAGATTCTTTCTCTTCTTTGAGAGCTGACGTGTCATCTTGAAGGTCGTGGATGCGGTACTTTTGGCCCAAGGATCTGACGCTCAACATTAATATCCCAGTCATGGCGAAGAGTTGAATGAAGCTGTGTTTGTGTTTCTTAGCGTTTTCTATAAACCCTAGCGACTTTTTAGGGTTTTGGGCGGTGTTGCCGATTGAGCTCGGTGTCCCCGACGATGCCATTGCGATTTCCGACGGACGATAAATGAGTTTTAACTTCGGCAGGAGGTCCCTCATCACGGAAACCACCACCACCGCGGCCGCCCCCACCAAAACGGCCGCCTCCACCAAAACGGCTGCCACCTCGTCCACCACGGCCTCCGTCTCTTCCTCCCCTGAAACCGCCTCCTCCTCTCGGGGGTCTCATTTTTTTATCTGTGTTTTGGTTGATTTTAGGAGAAGACTTCAATGGAAGCAGTGTTACTGCGAGTTTGTGACTGTTAGAAGACTTTTGAGCCTAGGGTTTTAATTTAGGGTTTTGAAGTGGGTCATTCGTTGCTAAATGACCATAATATCCCCTGCTTTTCAATCCACCCATTTTTTTTTAAATTTTAAATTTTAATTGCATAAAAAACATTTGCATGTATGGACTCTTAACAGGACTTGAAGCTTTTGAAGGTTGATAATCGAAGTTTGAACTGCTTACTGCTTACAGAGGACTGAGGAGAGACCGACTAACGAGAGTAAAAATTGAAGCCATTGAAGGTTGATAATTGATAGGATGTACTGGATTTTGTTTAGATTTTAGAAATTACAAATGAGAGATTCATATTTGAGAGTAAAGAAGGGGGAAACAAAGGCTGCGCGATGAAAAAAAGGTGGGAATGAGAGGAACCCTAAATTACTAAGATTGATTTGGTAACTACGGTTCAGGTTTTGACCCGACAAATACATATATATTTTATAAACCGCGGTTTAAGGAACAAAAGTCACGATTTGGCCCAGTGGTAAAGCCTTACAATAAAAAAAAAAATTATATCAATGGTTACAATTTCGAGTCCCAGCAGACTTAAGGAAATAATTTTTTTTTTAATTTTTTTACTGATACTAAGGTATCATTAATTACTGACACTAAATTTACTGATACTCTAGTGTCAGTAATATATGCGAAAAACGTCACTTCCGCAAGGTGTTGGTTCGACTCCAGACGACTACGCGTTTTTTTTTTTTTTATTTCTTACTGATACTATTGTAATAGTAATTACTGATACCATAGTGTCAGTAATTATTGATATTTAAGTGAAAAACACGGAAATAGGCCCATTTACACGTCGTTTCTGACACTTTTAGCCTAGTGTCACTAACCTTAGTGTCAGTAAAGGCCTTTTTTCTTATAGTGTAAACTCTTATAGCATCTCTAGGACTCTATAGGGGGTGACTGCAACATGGGTGATCCTTCGTCTCGAGCATAAGCATCCAAAGCTTGATGGCTGACCGATATGGTTGTCAACCTGCAAAACTAGCAACCTGATTTGTTGTGAGTTATAAAAATCAGTAAGTAACTACACATCACAAATAAAAAAGAGTGAATATCAAATATAGTACTTATATAAACATATATATATACACACATATATGTAGTTGATTATAAGAAATCATTTAAACTCAGTATTGTTCCTTACGCTCTTGAAAACATACAATCTTTCGATTGCACTTACATAAATCGACTCAAAAACTGAATTCATAAAGCATACCTGGTGCGGATCAGAAATCTTATACGTAAACTTCTTCGAGCGTTCAAACCATGAATTACATGTAAACATATACACACTCAAAACATGACTCATATAGGTTTCAAACTCTTCTTTCTAACAAACATACCACAATCATCAAAATAGACTGTTCACACACACAAGTCTCATTCACTCAACGGAAACAGAAAACACACAAGCAATCGTTATACAACCAAATGATATTCATTATTCGAAATAGAACATAATACAATTTCTTTACAGATAGTCGCATATATTATCAAAAATGGAAAATATATTACAGATTCTTTACAGGCAATCATATTTTATATCATATACGGAAATCATGTTACAACTCCATACATTCCATTTCATCAATAATTGGAAACAGAAATCAGAATGCAAATATCATAAGCTGATCTCATTCATTAGCATATGCAAAAATCAGAATGCAAATTCCTTACAGACTAATACATTCATTATCAGAAACAGAAAGCACAACACAGATTCCTTATAGACATACATATTCATTAGCTAAATTGAAAATCACAGTACAGACTTCATACAGTCATCTCATACAAAATTAGAGATCAGACTACACGTTAGTCGTCTTATAAATTCTAACTTATACATAAATAAATCTTTCTGAAATCATAAGTTTACAAAAATAGAATCATCAAACTAATCAGGCGTCCATAACCCAAGTCGCGCGTAAAGATTGAGCAATGTCTGAACATGACCATGTTGATAGAATCTGCGGTTCCTAATGGAATAGGTAACAAAAGAGGGTAGTGGGTCAACCATTTTCTAATGGTCTGGACCCCAGAATAGGCGCCACGGGGGGTTAAAATCCATAAAATCACCATACAAGCACCGTGGCGGAAAACATATCATATAACATCTATTCATAACGTATAAACCTAATTATCTGAATTATTTTCTCTGAAACTTTCAGAAAAATTATAAACCAAAAGTATCATTGAATATATAAATTGAAAGTATCATAAAATATAGAAATCAGAAGTTTCGTAAAATTGAAATATCAAAATATCGATCAAAATATCATAAATAGTAAAATTTGAAATATTCATAGCATATCGTAAAACTGATCTTGTGATCGAAATCAAATTTCAAAATCCTAGTTTCACAAAATCGTAACAGGCGTCCAAGAACCAACTCATTGGAAGAAGGAAAATCAGGCGTCCAATGTCTGAATCACGCGCACTGACCGAACATTATCTGAAATAGGACCATGTGGTAACAGAACAAAACATGTATACAATTCACTTATTTGCAAAATGTAGAACAAAAATTATGGTAAAATATTCTTATATCAAAAGTGTTAGAACCTTTTTGTTTATTTGTAAAATATTTCAAAACAGGTATATAATTCACTTATTTCAAAAAACAAACAACCAAGGGCAGCCAAACACATATCAATTCATCATTCATTAACAAGAACTCACAAGTCAGTCACAACTGTATGGGGCTCCGCCTGCTGTGAGAGAAATGGCATGTACACCTGACACATGATATACCACATCCACATCACGTAACATATTTCAAATTCATCTGATATTGGTGAATACCTCATACATCGAGAAACGTCATTATCATAATGCACATCAATAACATAAATTTTACTTAATTATTTATTTCTTTCCACACCCCTTTAAGGCGTTAAAATTATGGAACACATTTTATGAATTGTGAGAAAATGAGATCCATGGAAGAGATTTGCGTGTGAATTTTATATTGAAATAACTTGACCCATTAGTATTAATATATATATATTTTAAATAAGTGGGACTTATTTGCTTTAAAAAAAACTTTTATTTCATATGAAAAATGAAAATAAGATTGTGATAAATCATCTATACGAGATCACAAGCTCACTTCTAAGTCAATTTCTCGCAAGTGAAAAATTGAAGTAATTTATTATCATTCAATGGATTTATATGGTTTATTGGCGTCCGCTTGATCATCGTTGGTTTAAAGTTAATACACATAACATTTCTAAGGGTAATCCAGATTTGATTGCAAGTGTTAAAGTCAAATAAATGTGACAGTCACCGAAAGTATTATAATTTTATATTAAAAATTATATTAATTATGTGGGTGGGTCTCATATGACTAAAAATAAAATAATAAAAAATTAAAATTCTTTATTTGCTCAATGAATCTCATACCTATAAATAAAGACTTCATTTCATATTTTCTTCATTCCATTCTAAACCAAATCTTATGTATTGTAAGAGAGAAAAATATTATTTCTTCTTAAGAGTTTGTGAGAGAGTTGTAGTTTTCCTATTCTAAGAGAGTGTGAGATTATTCATTCTTTTTGTTTAGAGAGAATTTGTAAAATTCTTTCCACTATAGTAAAATAGTTCTACATTTTCCCGTGAATGTTTCTCTCACATTTATGATTTTACCATGTTAAATCTGTGTCTCATTGCTTATTTTGTTGTTAAGATTTATGGTATGCTAAACCTCCTAATTATTATTATACTGTTATATGGTAGGCAAAGCCTCTTGAACTAACAATTATTCTCAAATTCACTTTACTTGCGTAAAAGTTACTTATCTATTATATTTAGAACACATGCAGCTTGAACTCTATTACAAATATTCCAACAGTAATATATGAAGATAATGTTATATGTGTGGACGCTGGAATTCGGCCGAGGTCCACAATAAGAATTTGTAGGTTGGGGGCATCAGCGATCCTGCAAGACAAAGATAGAGTGAGCGGGAGCAGACTACCCACTGGTGTGGTGGGTGCCGGGGGCACTCCGACGCCCAAGTCAGTAGTATGAAATGAGCAGTAAATATATAAATGTGAAAGTAAGGTTGGATGTTACCTTGAACTCTTTGGGTGACCGTGAGGGCCGTGTAATATATGAGGGGATCAAGGATTGAGAGCATGAAGTATTAGGGTGAGAGAAATGAGACTTGAATGAATTCTTCCCGTATTCTTTTCATATTTATAGATAAAACATGATCTGATGTTGGTGTATTTGGTAATGGTTTTGGAGTAAGTGAGGATTAGTGCTAGAATTAGGTTAAGTGGAGTGGTGGGGTTTAGTGCTAGAATTAGGTTAAGTGGAGTGGTGGGGTTTAGTGCTAGAATTAGGTTAAGTGGAGTGGTGGATGATTAATGCTAGAGTTAGGTGGAGTGGTCATACTTTTTATTAGTTTATGATTTAATTGTAATCAAATAATACATAATTCTTTGGGCTTTGGTCCTTATTTTCGGGCCTAACATGCTGATGGGCTTAAGGTGAAAGACAGTTTTACCCTTGGACCAAATTTGGCCCATACAGTTTGTCCCTTACTCTCTAAGTCAAAGAATTTTTGTTTTAGAGAGTATATTTATCCGTGTCGTATGTGAAAAAAGAGCGTAAGAGTGTATTACCTTCTGCCAAATGTCGTACCAAAATATATACAAAAACGTGGGTTTCTGTTTGCATGCATCTGAAGAAGTTTTTTTAGCTTCTTGATTTATCTAGGGTCATGGAGTACGTGTCTTTGACCGAACTGAAATAGAGTTTCAGGAGTTCATGAGTCCAGGGGAATGTTCCTTGTCGACTGAACCAAACGGTAGTTCAGGAGTATGCTTTGACTCGACATGAGTCCAGGGGAATGTCCCTTATCGACTGAACCAAACGGTGGTTCAGGAGTTTACCTGACTCGACATGAGTCAGGGGAATGTCCCTTGTCGACTGAACCAAAAGGTGGTTCAGGAGTTTACCAGACTCGACATGAGTCCAGGGGAATGTCCCTTGTCTACTGAACCAAACGGTGGTTCAAGAGTTTACTTGACTCGACATGAGTCCAGGGGAATGTCCCTTGTCGACTGAACCAAACGGTGGTTCAGGAGTTTACTTGACTCGACATGAGTCCAGGGGAATGTCCCTTGTCGACTGAACCAAACGGTGGTTCAGGAGTTTACTTGACTCAACATGAGTCCAGGGGAATGTCCCTTGTCGACTGAACCAAACGGTGGTTCAGGAGTTTACCTGACTCGAGATGAGTCCAGGGGAATGTCCCTTGTCGACTGAACCAAACGTGGTGGTTCAGGAGTTTACCTGACTCGAGATGAGTCCAGGGGAATGTCCCTTGTCGACTGAACCAAACGGTGGTTCAGGAGTTTACCTGACTCGACATGAGTCCAGGGGAATGTCCCTTGTCGACTGAACCAAACGGTGGTTCAGGAGTTTACTTGACTCGACATGAGTCCAGGGGAATGTCCCTTGTCGACTGAACCAAACGGTGGTTCAGGAGTTTACTTGACTCGACATGAGTCCAAGGGAATGTCCCTTGTCGACTGAACCAAACGGTGGTTCAGGAGTTTACTTGACTCGACATGAGTCCAGGGGAATGTCCCTTGTCGACTGAACCAAACGGTGGTTCAGGAGTTTACTTGACTCAACATGAGTCCAGGGGAATGTCCCTTGTCGACTGAACCAAACGTGTGGTTCAGGAGTTTACCTGACTCGACATGAGTCCAGGGGAATGTCCCTTGTCGACTGAACCAAACGGTGGTTCAGGAGTTTACCTGACTCGACATGAGTCCAGGGGAATGTCCCTTGTCGACTGAACCAAACGGTGGTTCAGGAGTTTACTTGACTCGACATGAGTCCAGGGGAATGTCCCTTGTCGACTGAACCAAACGGTGGTTCAGGAGTTTACTTGACTCGACATGAGTCCAGGGGAATGTCCCTTGTCGACTGAACCAAACGGTGGTTCAGGAGTTTACTTGACTCGACATGAGTCCAGGGGAATGTCCCTTGTCGACTGAACCAACGGTGGTGGTTCAGGAGTTTACTTGACTCCACATAAGTCCAGGGGAATATCCCTTGTCGACTGAACCAAATGGTGGTGGTTCAGGAGTTTACCTGACTCGACATGAGTCCAGGGGAATGTCCCTTGTCGACTGAACCAAACGGTGGTTCCGGAGTTTACCTGACTCGACATGAGTCCAGGGGAATGTCCCTTGTCGACTGAACCAAACGGTGGTTCAGGAGTTTACTTGACTCGACATGAGTCCAGGGGAATGTCCCTTGTCGACTGAACCAACACGGTGGTTCAGGAGTTTACTTGACTCGACATGAGTCCAGGGGAATGTTCCTAGTCGACTGAACCAGATGAAGGTCAGGTATTCCCCATACTACGGGTCAAAGGACCAGGGGAATCTACAATGTCGTCTGACCAGATGAAGGCCATGATACTCCTCATACTAGGGGTCAAAGGACCAGGGGAATCTACAATGTCGTCTGACCAGATGAAGGCCAGGTCTTCAACTTGACTCTACATGAGTCATGGGGAATGTTCCCAGTCGACTGAACCAGATGAAGTCAGGATATTCCCCATACTACGGGTCCAAAGACTAGGGGAGTCTACACACTCCATATATGATGAAGATCCACGAGGGTCTCTTTTTCATTCTACATGATCCAATGAGTCAATGAGGATTTTTACTCTACCAGACCTGAAGAATATCTATGAGAGTTTCCTTCTCATACTACTAGTTCTGATGAAGGTCCATGATACTACTGTCGAATGCACTATCAAATGGACCTGATGAAGGTCCATAAGGTACAGTTGAATGAACCTAATGATTATCTATGAGAATCTTCAAACTACAAGACCTGATGAAGGTCACGAGACTACTGTCGAATGAACATATCGCATGGACATGATGAATGTCTATCAAGGTTACTACTCATTCTCCTGATGAGGATTTAAGAGACTACGGTCGAATG
Source organism: Zanthoxylum bungeanum (assembly GCA_019454045.1). Lineage (NCBI taxonomy): Eukaryota > Viridiplantae > Streptophyta > Magnoliopsida > Sapindales > Rutaceae > Zanthoxylum > Zanthoxylum bungeanum. The sequence goes on along the minus strand of SKCR01034779.1, from coordinate 89,415 downwards.
GACTTTATGAAAGTCCAAAGAATTCATCACTCACTCTCCTAGATCTGATGAAGGTCTAGATACTACAATTGATAAACTTCATGAAAGCCATCAATGTCAACTCCATTCCAAGAGACTACAATAGTTAAACTTGATTAAAACCATCAATGTCATCTCCATTCTATGAGACTACTGTCGACTGGACTCGTCGAATGGACTTGATGAAATTCCAAGTCATAACTCATTATACTAGACCTGAAGAAGGTCTATGATGCTACAATTGAATGATCTTAATGAAAGGCATTACTCATCACTCTTCTGTGAGACTACTGTCGACTGGACTTGTCGAATGGAGTTGAGGAAGGTCCACGAAGCTACGGTCGAATGAACCTGATGATTATCTATGAGAATCTTCATTCTACTAGACCTGATGAAGGTCCAAGAAGCTATGGTCGACTGAACTTGATGTAAGTCCAAGTGAATCTTCGTTCTACATATTCATGATACTACTGTCGAATGGAACTGACAAAGGTCCATGAGACACGGTCGTATGAAACTAATGCCTGTTTATGAGAATCACCACTCTACTAAACTTGATAAAGATTGGTTGACTGAACCTGATAGAGGTTCAAGAGAATTTTATACTACCTAACTTGAAAAGGCTGGTCGATTGGACCTAAAGGAGGTCCAAGAAAATTTTCATTCTACCTGTCCTGATGAAGGTTAGGAGACTACGGTCGAATGATCCTGATGAAGGTTTATGGGGCTTTCCCTATGCTTTCTAGAGTTATGGAAATCCATCCATATAGTCTAGAGTGGATGATAATCTCCATACGTAGTGTGGAGATGATTATCCTCATATGTAGTATGAAGAGATGGATGCCTATCAAGGTCATTACTAATTATACAAGACCTAAATAATGTATTGATACTACAATGGAATGAACTTTGATGAAAGTCATATAGAATTTCCATACTACCTAAAGGTTGGTCGATTGGACCTAAAGGAGATCCAAGGGGGTTCTTCTCTACTAGGCATGATAAAATATTCTCTATGTAGTATGGAGTTGGCAATATTAAATCAACGTAGCATGGAGATGATAACTAACCTTTGATTTAGTCTGGAGGAGTTGACAATCATTCCAAGTATGTCTGGAAGAGATTGGAATTTTCCATGCAGCCTGGAGTTGATGGCCATTCACCTCGTCGTATGAAAATCTTTCCATGTCCCTGAGAGCTAAAAAGTGTGCTCAATAAATTTAATCTACAAAGCTTGAGCTCTATTATTCAAAGGATGAAGTTTTGTTGCTTAGTTTTGGTTTCATGCTACAAAAGTGGGGTTCAATGTGAATGGATGATAGATTCATCTGTCAGGATTTTTTCCTTTATGAGGATCGCTTCATGAACCATAGAAAGTAAGGAAGCATTTTTCATTGGTTTATGCAAGTTGGCTAGCTTCATTCGGCAGCTGTTCTTTGTTGGGTGGAGCATGGCACATGCAAGAGTCATTTGTCAAAATTGGTGAATGGGCCATTTTTTTATTCTACTTAATTTGTTTGTTTGTTTGTTTTGAGAAATGGTAGCTTGATTCCCTCTCTCACATGGGTTATTAAGAAAAGGTTCACTCTTCTCAACACATGTCTTCTTTCAACGTGGGTAGCTGGCAAATAGTCTCCCTCCTCATGCATTATCTTGTTCTTTGTAGTAGTTTCACGTGGGCCATGTTAAAAACTTTGGCATTTGTTTTTTGGGCGTGAATGGGGTGGCTTTTGATGTAATATGGGTTTGTCGAGTGGATTTACTCACTAGTCAGCTGGCTGTTTGTGTTTGGACTTTATACATTTGTTGTTTCACGTGGCTATATGCCTTATTTAGTCAAATTTTGACAACTTGCATGCTTTGTGGCAGCATGTATCAAATTTTCAAGCGGCCTTCATGCTTGGAAATTTGGACGCATATTGTCGTATGACTGGATTAAACATCTGGGCCATTCGTACTATTGTAGAACAACTTGACGCACATTGCAACTTTGTCGAATGGGATAATTGGTGAAACCTTCGTGAGTGTCGTATCCTTCCATGTCGCCAAGCCAAGATATAAATCTCGTGAAGCTGATCAAGCCACTTGAGGCTAGGAGTCCTCAGATTATGTCCTAAGATTATCACTTGCAAAGAAAAGACCATTGCTCCATGCGTCCAAAAATGAAGATACCACATGTGCCAATAAACACATTCTGTTATTCCTATTGCCATACGCTAAGCTGAATTACAGCATGGAGCCACTCGCTAATCACGTGGACACATAAACCAAGGGCCAGCTGGCTTGAGGCAGCTCACTGTCGTAGGCATGCCCATGCTACTACAAATCAAGTTGCTTCGACCAAAAGCAAGACAACATACAAAAATGCCTAGTCCAGACGACCATCATACACGGCCACGAACGACAAATAATGCTACTCTTCATACACAGAACACCAAAGATCTCATGCAAAAAAGAAAATAGTTGTGCCTGTGAGTTTCTGAAGCCAACCTATATCCAATATTAGATATATGTGCTTGTAGTGTCGAATGGAGCCTCTGCCAATGTCAAACATTATGTGCTCAATGTCGAATGTGACAAGTGCAAGAACTCATACACGTTTCTTCTAGGATGAGTAGCAGGTAGAGTGGTTCATCTGGAGGAATGTGCCTCGTTTTGTGGTTTGATGAATGTTTATTTTATTGGATCTTTCTTATCAACATGCATTATGCATTCAAGTGTGGATTGCTGGCATTTGGCAAGTAGTTTGTCGAATGGGCAGTGAACTTTGAGGCTCCCTGTGCTTGTCGTGTGGTGGGCTCTAATCTCTTTCACGTGGTTGGCGCATGGATTTCAGTACTTTGATGGATAGTTTTGTAAGTGGGCTTAGATTTACTACAGTATGCATGGCGAATGGCCATTTTCTTTGCATGCATGGGCGTTTTATAACCTATCACGTGGAAGGATTGATAAAGTGAACACGAGGTGTTTGTGAAGGTATTTTGTGTGTTTTGGGCTGAGTGGACTGTTTCGGCCTGTTTTTCATGTATGTGAATTGGGATTGTAACAGACACTGCTTTCGGCTGGTTTTAATGTGCTGTTGAGGGTGGGCTTGCTTTGCATGTGCGTGGTGCTTTGTCTAATAGACCACTTCTCCTCTGCATGTGGCTTTGTCGAGTGAACCACACAATCAACTTTTCTTTGAATGTAGTTTTACAAAAATGATCTGGAGGGTGGTATTCTTTCACGTCTTTGGGAACTGATGATTTATAGGGAAAAGTGTGTTGTGATGTTATCTCGATCCTGCTTTTCCTTCTTGGTAGTTTGACTCCGGGTAGACTAGAAAGAATTACTCCAATATTTCCATATTCTCGAATGCTCATGGATCAATTTTCATCTTCCATTGATTATAACTGTTTTGTAGAATGGCTAATTGTGCCACCACAGGGTATGGAGTCTGTCTGTAAGATGATTGTAGACTGAGTGGTTTTTGCTTGCTATGAATCGCTAAGGCCCCACGGTGGGCGCCAAATTGTGGACGCTGGAATTCGGCCGAGGTCCACAATCAGAATTTGTAGGTTGGGGGCATCAGCGATCCTGCAAGAAAAGATAGAGTGAGGGGAGCAGACTACCCACCGGTGTGGTGGGTGCCGGGGGCACTCCGACGCCCAAGTCAGTAGTATGAAATGAGGAGTAAATATATAAATGTGAAAGTAAGGTTGGATGTTACCTTGAACTCTTTGGGTGACCGTGAGGGCCGTGTAATATATGAGGGGATCAAGGATTGAGAGCATGAAGTATTATGGTGAGAGAAATGAGACTTGAATGAATTCTTCCCGTATTCTTTTCATATTTATAGATAAAACATGATCTGATGTTGGTGTATTTGGTAATGGTTTTGGAGTAAGTGAGGATTAGTGCTAGAATTAGGTTAAGTGGAGTGGTGGGGTTTAGTGCTAGAATTAGGTTAAGTGGAGTGGTGGGGTTTAGTGCTAGAATTAGGTTAAGTGGAGTGGTGGATGATTAATGCTAGAGTTAGGTGGAGTGGTCATTTTTTATTAGTTTATGATTTAATTGTAATCAAATAATACATAATTCTTTGGGCTTTGGTCCTTATTTTCGGGCCTAACATGCTGATGGGCTTAAGGTGAAAGACAGTTTTACCCTTGGACCAAATTTGGCCCATACAATATGTATCGCACAAATTAAATGAGGGTACATCAAGAGAGACATAACCAATCACATCTCATTAAAGTTATTCTACACTCATGAGTTTTAGTATAGCAAGTAAATTGATGTTAGGAAACTACGTTTCACTAATAACTTTATTGATTTATTTACCAAAACTTTACCGATGTCAACTTTTAAGAAGTTTGTACATAACATTGGCAAGTGTCGACTTGATAGATTATCTAGATAATATCTTTTGTGATGGAGTATTTCATCAAGGATAGCATATTCATCAATGTGAAAAATTATAGTTAAGTATAAGTATACTATATTCTTTTTCCTTCAACAAAGTGTTGTCCCATTGGATTTTACTGGAAATGTTTTAAAAAAGCAAAATTATTCACACCCATATGTCAAACATATTATGTGAAATTAAAGTATTACGGCTCAAGAGAGAACATTGTAAATGTATAAGTCACTATCACTTTTGTAGTTTTTCATTCTACCACAAACCATTTGTATTTACCTAGTTTCTCTCTATAAATAAAGAGACCCTCTTATTATTTATTGATTCGTAATAATAAAAACCTGGAGTATTTTTACAAGATATTTTATTCTCTGTTATTTTATCACAAAATCTCTCTAAAATCATCAATTTTATTTTGTCTCAATGAAAGTGGTTTGGTAGTTTTCAAATAACTTTATTTAGTTTGTTATTTGGGTTCAAATCTCGAGAGAGATAAATGGATGAAAAATTAAATTTGAAATTTACCTATCGGTTATCTTTTTTTTTTTTTTTTTTATCCCAAAAGGTACCTCACTTGGTTGGCTTCTTGCAATGGAAGCAATAAATCTAAAAAATAAGTTTAATTTAACGTAGAAAAAACGAATTCATAATTTTATAAGATAAGACTTTTACATTATTGATAATAACAATAAGTTAAAATAAATACACACAGAATTAAACAATCCGTTGCGCCGTAAAATTTAAGCAAACCGAGCTTTCTTTGGTGGGTGGGTAATTGATTGAAAATGATTTAATTTTGTGGTTGGTTCCGCTAACACCCTCAATGATTGATTTTGATTATCTGCCGAAAATTTTAGACAAAAATAGTTTTTGGAAAAAAGCATCACATCATAGACTAGATTGAGATGAAGAGAAAGATTTTTATGTCTGTTAAATAATAATATTAGAGAAAAAATTATTAATTAATATATAATATATATTTAATAATTGGGTGTATTAAAAAAATTGGGGGGACTGATTACACTAACTTTCAGGTAGCTTACACTATATTTGGGGGGACCGATTAAAGAAGGATAATTTTTTTTTTTTAAAAAAAATGATTAAATATTCCTAAATTTAAGACCTTGTATTTATTAATAATAAGTTATTAAAATGTGAAATTTTTAATAAATCTCTATTTATTTTATTATATAAATCGATTATTTTATTTTCAAAATATCTTTCATTTCATGCCGACAGCCCAATCGCAAATCAGCGAAGCTTCTCGCGAGATATTCAAATTCAATTAATAATAAAAACACACAAAGTAAAAATAATTCCATGAAAACTGATTTTCATACAAAGTGTATTATATATATATATATATGTTGACGGCTGATTTTAGTCTCAGGGGCAATAAGGGCTCTTCGCTCCCGAGACAATCTTCCTGCAACTGTGAATTTGTTTTTGTTATGGGAAACCAAAATCAAATTTGGCAAAAGATAGATGAACAAAGGATTTAACATGGTTCGGCGGATCAGATCCAACCTACATCCCCGGGCACAAAACGGGTGATATTCTATTACTGAAATACGTTGTTACTTGTTTACAGGTCTAATAAATTATTATCCCCTTTCCAAGTATGCTCTCCCCTCCCATTTATACTAGCAAAGAGACGGTTTCCTTTTCCCACAAGACTTCTTGGCCGAAACTACCTTTGTCTTCATCTTAATTCTATAAAAACACTGACTTATCATCTTATCCCATAAAAATAGGATGATTTATCATCTTATCCCGTAAAATTAGGATGACTTATCACCTGAAACATATATTGCCATCTGCTCGGTCTTCAAAAGGTCGGTCACAATGGTCCTCTGAACTGAGAATGCTGCCACCGATATGATAATTACCAGTCATCCGAGCTTAAGCGATCGGTCACCGATCATAAAGTGATCGGTCCCTTACTGTTGGCGCATGCAACATCGAATGGTCGGGTCGTCATTTATGGTCTCGATCAAGAAGGGAGTTACCCTTTTACCCCTGTCGTGCTTCTTAAATACCATAGTGCTTGAAAATACCATCAACATCTGTCCCCTAGTTCTGGTAAAGAGAATAGTACTCCTAACGGACTGATGGCTGACCTTTGTGAGGAGAAGTTTATTGGTCTGTCACCATCATGTCCTCGGTACTACTAAGATGCTCGATCTGATTTCTTTTCTCGCCAAAACAAAAATCTTTTCGCTACCTTTCTGGAGACTTTCTCGAGACGTGCAACTGTCACACCCATTTAAATGCCCATCAAATCATCTCTAGGGTTTAACCCGAGCCTGACACTTGTCAAACATTAGTTGGCTTCCCGCCAAAAGCAAACAAAATCAACCGTTCACAGCCGACACCAATATACGTCTGATCTCAGTCGTTCATTCAACTCTGACAAATTACTTCCGAAGTCGACACATGGCGCACATCCGGGGCCTTTTCTTGATCTAACGGTCATAAATGCTCCGACGTGACTGTAAGAAGATGAAGCGATCACCTTGCGTCTGTTTGGCAAAAGTCTCTGAACGACCTCCTTGGATTTATGCTTGCTGTTCATTTTTCTTCTTTTTTTGTGTGGTGGAGCATGTCTGGATTTTTGGGATGATGGGTAATAAATTAAGGAGACTTAGGGTGTTCTGGGTTCTGTGTCTTGCTCGATGTTGCTAGGGAGAGATTTATGGTTTGACGGATGTTGTTAGGGCACTTAGAACCCGAAGGCTTAGTTTTCTGGAATCTCAGGGTAATTGCGAAGTCCCCGGTAGTTTAAAAATTAGCTATGGACTGACCTCTTTTTTCCCATTTCGGATGTCAGGGATGTCTGACAATGGGTTTTCCTCGGAAAATCCTGCTAAACCTTCGACTCCATCTGCCGTAGAGCTCTCCTCGAGCTCGGGGGCACCAAGCATATAGAACCTTGACACTACCCCCACACCTTCCGAAATTGAAGAAGACACCTACCATCATAGAATTCCACGGAAGGACCCAGAGCCTGGTGAATTTGACTGCTCGGCTTTGGATATGAATCGGCCCTCCAAGATAACCAAAGATGATCTAACACTGCTCCGGCAACGCTATGATATTCCGATAGATATTGCCCTCGAAGTCCCTCATCCAATTGATCGTGCCAGTCAATCTGATGAAGGTTAGATGGCTCTTCTTCCGGCCTTCTTCGAGTGTGGACTCCGACTGCCAATTCAACCTTATTTCGTCTGGTTGTTGGCCGAGATGGAGATCGCCCCTTGCCAACTAAGCCTGAATAGTTGGAGGATCTTGGCCGAGCTATATGTGATTTGGCATCGAGCGGCCTCGGCGAACCTACTCTTGAAGAAGTGAAGAGGTTGTATCGGTTGAAGGCTAACCCAAGAACGCATCATGGTTGGTACTACCTTTCTGCCTACGCCAAGTCGTCAAACATCGTCGGAAAACTCCCCGACTCCAACAAAAACTTCAAAGATTTATGGTTCTGGGCCACGGGAGATTAGGGTCGGGTCCTGACAACATATGAAGAGGAGACTTCAGTCTCGGACATCTTTAGAGCAGGAGGTTAGGAATCTAACCCTTAGTGTTCCTGCTCTTTAATTTTGTAATAGGATTCTAACTTCTTTAACTCTTCCCAGCTTGTTGGAGGAACGCTCTCAAGGTCTCTCATCGGGTCTGGGTGCGGATACGATGGGCTCGGTGATATGCCGACCATTGAAAGCAATTGGTTAATGATGCGGCCTTTGTTGAGTAGGGCCTCATTCGGACTGCTCCTCCGAAGGTCTCGGGGCGGATAAGTAGATTCTTACTAACCCTCTAACCAATCCCCTTGTTTGTTTAGCATGACGATGAGTTGAAATTATTCAGATTCTGGACTGACCACTTTTTTGCCTTTGCATTTTACAGGAATGTCGAAGAGGCCAAAATACATTGATCAATTGACCGGTGCAACAAAGAAAACCGGCCATATTGGAGCCGGGCCCTCTCGGAAACGGCCAGCAACTGTCGAGGCCGAAAAGGTGACTGAAGAGGCAGCCCGGCTACCCAACGCTTATCTCCCCCAACCAGGGCATCGCCAACAGTCACTACCCGACCTGCCAGCCCCCCAAAACCTACTAAAAAAATGAGACATCTGATCAGGGTAGAGGAAACCGAGCTGACTCGGGAGATAGAGGAGGAACAGGCCATGAGCAAAAAACAGCCAGTTCGGAAAGAGAAGAAAACGCCGGAGGGTACTTCCAGAAAGTGGAAAGGCGTCGTGATTCTTGGCGCAGAAGACCTCGGTCAGGACATCAGGGAGGCCACTTCTCACTTGGTGCCGGCGATCAACGAACTGGTCAAGCGGTCCTTCAGGCGAAGATTCCGAGATACGAAGATCTCTCTCCCGATGATGTGGTTACGGGGTTGTGCTCCCAGATGGCCAAGGTAGCCACACTTCCCTCATTCCCACTATGAGTCTATGACTTAATTTGATTTCTGATTTTCTATTTCTCCTCGACAGGCGACCTATCTGGTGGCCAAGAGCAACGATCTCCTCCTGAGCCTTCTATCCGAGGGTGGCCAAGCCCAGAGGATTTAGAACCGCCTTACTGAAATGGAGGTCGAGCTGGCTAATAAAGACGAAAGGATAAAAATCCTGGAACTGGCCGTGGTCGAGGCTCATTCAACAAATAAATCTCGCAGGGCCGCCGCCTCTCTGGAGAGGAAAAACGATGAGGCTGCCAAGAAGGACTTGGAGGCTGCCCAGGTCGACAACAGAATCCTAAAGGTGGAAGTGCGCAGCGTTGAATCCAAACTGAGGGCCAAAGATGAAGAACGTGCAAGGGTCCGTGACGAGCTTAAGAGAAAGGAAGCTGAGTTGGAGGGCGAGAGGGACGCAATCAGACTTGAGGGGGTCGGGGACTGGATATGGGGCCTATCCATGCAGCCATTCGCTTCTGCAAAGAGGAACTCTCACATGAGGAGTTTCAAAAATGGCTACCCCATTCTCCTGAATAGGTGATGGATCCCGACCCCATTTCGATCACCCCGGTGCCCCCAGCTCCTGAAGAAAACCGACATGAGGCTCTTGTTCCTGCCCCCAAAGCTATAATTTTCGGGGCCTCTCAGGCCGTCAATATGGAAGCCATTGTCCCTCCTTCGAGGCCGAGCCCAGCCATCTACCACCCGAGCTGATGATGAGTGGTAATTATATCACTATTTTCCACTTATTTAACCTAATATTTTGTATAGTTTCTTGAGTTTTGTGAATATTTTGATGTGTTTTGTGTTATTTTGTAGATAAATAAAGTTTCAGGACATTCTAGAGGTGATTTGGAGCAAAACAGTGAAAATTAGAAAAATGGGCATTTTGGTAATTTGGGCGCGTCGCGACACGCAAGCACTTGGCGTCACGACGCCTAACATGCACTAGAGCTGCTAACGTGCGCCGGGTCCACAAGTCAAAATCTGAGAAAAATTGACTTTGCTAACGTGCATCGTGCCACGTGTCACCATCACAGCCGATCTGCTAACGTGCGCCGTGCCACGTGTCATCATCATACTGTGCCGACAGTCGCCATCACTACGTGTCACCACATGTCACTCCACGTCATTGCCATGTCATCATCCACATCACATGTTGACCATGGCAAAGTGCCACGTGGCTGCCACGTCATCATCAACCAATCACAGCGTGCCACAAGTCGCAATTCTATGGTGTCGACAGTCACTTTCGCCACATGTCACCACATCAGCATCAATCATTGACTCACTTATCCTTATCTGACACGTGACGGATAAGAATCTGAATCAGCCAATCACGAGCCGCCACGTGTCATAATAATTGAGCTCCAACAATCTTACCATGTGTCGCCTTATCACCTTATCCAGAATCTGAAGCCGACGAACCAGAAACTGCCACGTCGACCAAATGGGCATCGCGACGCGCGACCCTTACGGACGCCTATAAATAGAGCTCAGTTTTCTGATTTCAGATGTACCTTCCTCTCTAATTTCTCTGATGTAAATAGGGAGTTTTCTATCTAGTTTCTTTTAAATTTTAGTTTTGTAATTAATTTTAATTACTTTATGTAATAATAGTAATTAAATTTCTTTACTTTTTACAGTTTTTACTATTCACCATGAGGAAGTAACTTCCCCTACTATGGTGAAATGTAATTCTTTTACTATTGCTATTTAGATTAATCTCCCTTAAATATAATATATTCACTATTTAAAATATTGACTTAACAAGGATACCGCCAGATTGGTCGGTTGGTAATTCATTTTAATCTGGTTTAAACCTGACTAATCAAGGATACCGCCAGATGTCGGTTGGTAATTAAAATTTTCTTACCGCCTATATGGCAGGTTTATTTTGGTTCTACCTTTATGGCTGGTTGGACTTAATTTGACTTAATCAGGTTACCGCCTATATGGCTGGTTGGTAAAATAATCATAAGTTAATATATTATATTAAGGGAGATATCTAAATTAGTAGTAGTAAAAGTTGATCATTTTACCTTATCATTTTATTTTATTGCAATTTACTTTTCAGCTTTTACTTTACCGTAATTACTTTTCAGCATTTTTACTTTATGTCTTTCACTTTCAAGTTTTTACTAGCCCTAGTTATGTGTTGTAACTAAATCAGTTATATGGGGTTGTGATGACTTTTAATATCACCGGTTTATAAGAGGTTATTTTATAGTTTGGGTAATTTAAAGGTTTACTTATTAAGTCTTAAGCTTAATGTGTCTTGTTAATTGGCCACTAATAAGATTGATCTGGTAAATCTAAAATGAACTAGACATAGGGATTTTAGGTTTCAGCCTTAGACTTAATAGCCCACGATCTTCCTTAAGGATAGATAACCATTTAATAGATTTCTTTACAGGATAGACATATACATGTCGGGCGGGGGTAGCCATAATTGGAACTTAAACTTAATGAATCCAGATAATTTGGTTGACATAGACATATGTTCAATTGGGTTAAACTGGGTATTTGTGTCTGACCATCGACAGAGGCTTTCGCATAATTTAGTGTTCCAGGTTAGTAAACCGATTTATTACACAAACATGAAATAACTACTTCATCTTTTAAAAGATATTAGAATGATTCACAACTCTAGATAGTTTTTAATATTGAATTTTCTTAAACCTACTTTCGAACAAATTTATTTACTTGTTTTTAAATTTAGAATCATCACCACTTCAAATCAATTAAACAACCTGTTAGATACTAGTAATCATTTGACCTCATAAAATTAATAGATTAGGTATTAAGTCCTCGTGGGATCGATACTTTTTATACTACTTGAATGATACGTGCGCTTGTGTTATACGCGTGTATTTACGCCAGTGACGAGCCTATCGAGGAAGAAGCAATTGCTCCTGCACGGGCCGATCCATAAGGGGTAACCCGAACGGGGCCCCGTGTAAACCTGGACAAACTTCACTTTCTCTGTAATAACTTTGTACAACTATATATATTTACTTTTTTTTACATGTTTCTATTCCACTTTTTGTCTTTCATAATTTGCTCTGAATGCTTTCCTGCAAACGATCACTCGAGGCCCGACCGTGAGGGGACAACCCGAGCCGAAAATAAGATCATGCGGTGGGACGAAACCCAACTTCGAGCTGGGAGAAACACTTGGCTTTGGGGGAATGTTACGTCCTCAGTTCGAAAAGACAGACTCAGTGGGACGTAACCCGACCCCGAGCTGAGAGAAACCATAATGGTCTCCGCGGAACGAATCCAGCCCTGAGCCGAATAACTGAGTGGCATCGACGGAACGAATCCAGCCCAGAGCAGAATAACCGAGTGGCCTCGGCGGAACGAATCCAGCCCCGAGCCGAATAACCAAGTGGCCTCAGCGGAACGAATCCAGCCCCGAACCAAATAACTGAGTGGCCTCGGCGGAACGAATCTAGTCCCGAGCCGAATAACCAAAAGAGGCCTCGGCGGAACGAATCCAGCCCCGAGCCAACAACACAAGTAGAGGCCTCAGCGAAACGAATCCAGCCTTGAGCCAATAACACAAGCAGCGGCCTTGACGGAACCAGTCCAGCCCCGAGCCGATTAATCCTTGGGACTTATTCAGAAGGGAAGTGAATCAACCTTTGAAGCCCTATCGAATCTGGCACGGGCGTCCCCTTGCCAGACCAGCGAAAAACAAAAACAAAACTTTGGAAAATTAAATCAAAAAGCGGGGGTGACTTAGCACTTATCCCAAAGAAAAACATTTCGTTAGTGTAAACAACAACACGAATGCCTCAAAACAGCGTCCTGTCCGAGGTCTCCAAAACACAATTCTGAATCTTTCAATTCAGAGTCCCAGCGAACCAGGATTCAGATCAAATAGCGTTTAGAATGGTAAGGGCACATTCCTCTATACGTCAGGTGACTATGGGGCCTGTGTATTGTTCGAGGGCTCCTCCTTACAACGCTGGAGCAGGCATACGCCACGAGGGTACAATCCATCCCCTTAATATGCTTCTCATAGACCCGAATGACCAAATAGGTAGGGATCAAAGAGTGTCTGAAACATTAAGGGCACACTCCTCCTTATGTTTGGTAACACTGGAGCAAGCAAACGCCACGAGGGCGTAATCCCTCCCCGTGTTATACTTCTCACAGATCCATTGGTCAGACAAAACATACGGGAACACATTCCCCGCAGTCGTATTTCCCAAACCGGCCAGGCCGGCCATCTCACGGGGGCACTCCCTCCCCGCGATTACCATATCGAGATATCCCTCATAAATGCAAGTCATAGGGTAGTTACGCTCCAGCTTCGGGAGTTCGACACTACCACGAAGGGTTCACGTGCTTCCTCATGCATTTCATCCCTTGACGCAGTTCTGATCCTTAAAAATGAAATGAGTCAGGTCGGAGCCCTTCTGCCCGGGGTTTTTATGATAGCACATGTGATTGGTGTGTCACGGGTTTGGTGCCTTTCCTGATCCCAGATCATCCCTTCGCATTGAGTATATCCCCAAAATATTGAATACGGTTTTCAAATCTAATTAAAAAAAACGAGTGAAAATTTTCTTAATTGAAAAGAGAAAGTTTTATTCATATTCGGGGACCTACTGCCCTTCCTACAACTCTCTGCGGGACATTTCAATAGAGGATTTATATTGAGCGCCTAACCATTGTCGGGTTGTTAAAAAAGAAATAAAGAAAAATCTACTGGAAGTACTTTCTCAACATCTCGGCGTTCCAAGTATGGATGGCAATTTCCGGGTCCGGCCGGACCCGTGTCCGGATCCGGAAGAGATTTCACTTCCCCGGGTCCAGACCCGGGTCTACCCGTCCGGACCCGGTTACCCGGATTCTTTTTTTTTTTAAATTTTTTAAAAATTTTTTAAAAATTTTAATTGTATTATTTTATATTCATATTTGTATTTTATTAGTTTTATTTCAATTCTTTAATTTTTTATTAAATTCTATTATTTTATATATATATGCCCATATATATTTATATTTTTTATTAAAATCTAATTTATTTTTTAATTTTTTAATTTATTTTTTTTAATTTTTTCCGGACCCGGGATCACCCGGGTCTTAATATTACAGACCCGGGTCCGGATTTTTTGATTCCGGACCCGGGTCGTCCGGGTCCATGCGGACCCGGGCCGGGTCCGGGTGGGGTATTTTTGCCATCTCTAGTTCCAAGGCTTCCTTAACCGTGTGTCGTCCAGTTGTTCCAAAATATAAACACCCGGCCTTACCACCTCCACAATTTTATAGGGCCCTTCCCACTTGGCACCTAACGAACCTTCCTCCGGCCTTCGAGTGTTCAAGGTTACCCTTCTCAATACCAAGTCACCTGGAAGAAAGACACGGGTCCGAACATTTTTGTTGTAAAAACGAGTAATTCTTTGCTGATAGATTGCTGCCTTCATAGTCGACTTCTCTCTCTTTTCTTCGATCAGGTCGAGATGACTTCTGATGAGTTCTTCATTCTGTCCGTCCTTAAAATGCTGAAACTTGTGGGTAGTTATTCCGATCTATGTTGGAATAACCGCTTCGCATCCGTATGATAAGGAAAACTGAGTTTCCCTTGTGGAATCCTTACAGGTCGTCCGGTGCACCCACAACACTTCCAGTAACTCCTCGACCCATAAGCTCTTGCAGGCTCTGAGCCGAGCTTTAAGATTTACCTTAATGGTTTTGTTTGCCGCCTCAACCTGCCCGTTAGACTTGGGATGGGCAGGTGAGGTGAATCTTAAGGCGATTTGGAGGTCTTCACAGAGCTTTCTGAAGCCTTTACTAGCAAATAATAATTTATTAGACCTGTTACTTGTTTACAGGTCTAATAAATTATTATCCCCTTTCCAAGTATGCTCTCCCCTCCCATTTATACTAGCAAATAGACGATTTCCCTTTCACACAAGACTTCTTGATCGAAACTACCTTCGCCTTCATCTTAATTCTATAAGAATACTGACTCATCATCTTATCCCATAAAAATAAGATGATTTATCATCTTATCCCATAAAAATATGATGACTTATCACCTGGAACATATTTTGCCATCTGATCGGTCTTCAAGAGGTCGGTCACAATGGTCCTCTGAACTGAGAATGCTGCCACCGATCTAATAATGACCGGACATCTGAGCTTAAGCGGTCGGTCACCGATCATAAAGTGATTGGTCCTTTACCGTTGGCGCATGCAACATCGAATGGTCGGGTCGACATTAATGATCTCGATCAAGAAGGGAGTTACCCTTTTACCTCTGCCGTGCTGCTTAAATACCATAGTACTTGAAAATACCATCAACAATATATATATATATATATATATATATATATATATATATATATATATATATATATATATATATATATTATAAATATATATATATATATTTGGATGATTTGATACTAAAAATTAATTATAATATATGATATGTGTAATTATATTAAATAAAATAAAATATCAAAGATTTCAATTTTTTTCCTTTTCCGATTCTAACGATTTAAGATTTCTTATTCCTTATCTCTTTCTCTCTCTCTCTTTTTGGCCTTTTTAAAAAAAAAAAAAAAATTGTTGTTGTTGTTTGAACTAAAGCAAATAAAGCAAGACTAGACTTTTCATAGTCAGCGATAACGGGCTAGTGTAGTAGGAGTAGGGGTGGGCATTATCGGATTCGGATCGGATCGGATCGAATCCGAATCCGATCCGATCCGATTAGTATTAGTTTGTTTGATCCGATAAGGTTGATAACCTTATCAAACTCGATCCGATCCGATCCGATAACTATCGGATCGGATCGGATTTGTTTGTTTGATCCGATTTGAATACTTAACGAATCGGATAAATCCGATTTGATAACGGATTCGAATCCGATAGAGAATCCGATTTGATAATGAATCCGATAATGGATTCGATTTGATAACGGATCCGATTCGATAACGGATCCGATTTGATAAAATTGATTTGAATTTTAAGTTATCCGATCCGATTCGATAAAATTGTTACGAATTTACAAATTTTCAGATAAATTTTTCGAATCGGATCCGTTATCAAATCGGATTTGTTATCAAATCGAATCTACTATCGGATTTATTATCAAATCGGATTCGCTATCGGATTTCGAATCCGTTATCAAATCGGATTCCTTATCGGATTCGATTTGTTTATCAAATCGGATAAAATCCGATTCGATCCGATAGTTATCAAATTTATCCGATCCGATCCGAAATTCGACAAACGAACCAAACATGATTCGATTGGGTTCGATAGCCAAATCCGATCCGATTCGATCCGATATTATCGGATCGAATCGGATCGGATCTGACCCGATCCGATCCGGTGCCCACCCCTAAGTAGGAGTGTAGTAGGTCCTAGGTCAAGTCTTCAAATTACAGATACTGTATTTAAGATTTGGGTGTGGGTTCAAATCCTGATAATTATGCCTTTGACTTAATCGTTATACATATTGTAAGTTCGGGAGGTATAACATTTATTTATTGGGTGACCTTAAAGCTCAGCCCTAGGATCACCCCTTAGTGTGGGCCTTTTTAATAACATATGGATTATCCCATGTAAAAAGGTTTATTAAGCACTTATATAAAATCATGTGATAATTTCATAATTAACAATAATCTAAAAAATGCAATAATAAATTTAATTTTCTAATTTCAGCTCCATTTACTAAGTGCTACTCAATTATGTCACGTTACTCTTTACTCCACATATACTGATATATAAAGCTGTTCACAAAATCTTTTCTATATTTAGATATAAATTGAAATTCCCTTCGGTGCATGTATTAGATGAATGCACTAAATTAAATTCGATCGAAACTTAAATCTCTCACAGCACGGATCAATTGAATCGTTCTCAAATGGCGTTATTTAGTGGTGTATGATTCATGATCCGATCTTAAGGTTTTGAGTTCGAATTCAGAATGTGTTTTTTTTATAAGAATTTGAGACAGTCAGAAGTTTTACCTAGAGATGGTAATTTCGCCGACAAACCCGCAAAAATCCACCCACAATGTGTAGGATTTAGTAAATATTTAAGCGGATTTGATGCGGGTTTGGTTAATTAAAACAAAACTCGCTACGGGTTTGGTACGAGTTTCGTAATTAAGGAAATTCCGCGGATATCCGCAACGGGTATCCGCGATCCGCAAACTTAAATTTTTTTTTTTTTAGGATAAAGAAAATTCACTCATATAAAAAGACTCACATTATGCAGTTAAATTTAGCATTGTTTTGAATTGCTTCAGGTCTTGTATTGGTTTAATATGTAGTTAATTTTTTTTGTCAACTTTATCTTTTTTGAATTGCTTTTGGTCTAATATTTTGTTTAATATTTGCAACTTCATATTGACTTTAAATCAAATTCCACTGACATGTGAAAAAATTATTCTATCACAGAAATTTTTTTTTATATGAGATTTAAAAAAATCCGTTTGGGTACCAATGCGGGTTTGGTAATTTATTTTTATATGCGGGTGCGGGTTTGGTAATGAAAATTAAAACCCGCAGCGGGTATGATGCGGACTTTGGTAATTTATTTACATATCCGGGTGTAGGTTTGTCATTACCCTACCCACAGCCATCCCTGATTTTACATGTTGTACTTAAATCCGGAAGGAATGGTTTGACGGCGGGATTTCAACGATTCCAAAAAAAATTGAATCAATCATATTAATGGATATATTATTATCACCAAAATGAAATAGACTAGAATATGTGATAATAAATGTGAATGAGATTGGTAATAGCAATGCAAAGCTGAAAAAAGCCCCCAAGGGGTGTGACTTGGTGGTGAAGGGTCCAGAATCTCACCTTGAGGTTTGGGTTCGAATCCAGGGGGTGCAACTTCTTGTAAGAGCCTGGGTGGTAGCCGGGGGTTTTACCTGCGCCGCGGCCTATAATGGGTGGTTTGGTGACGGGGTTTCCAACGATTTCAAAAAAAAAAAAAAAAAAAAAAAGAAGCTGAATAAAGAACATGCATGGCATTGTAGAGATGATTAGTCAATTCAATTCCAATGTTTCACGTAAGTTTTCTTTGTTGAATGTTAATTTTTTTTTTAATTGTTCAACTAATTGGAAATCGTCACTTGATCTTAACTAAACGCGCGCATTGAAAAATTCTTTTCACGTGATGGTGATTAAATCATTAAAAAAAAAATCTATAAATAAAAATGATCTTCACACGTGCAATTAGACAGCTATTATATATATATATTATATATATATATATGACATGTGACAAGTCATACAAATAATAGAAAATAGAAAAATAACAGCCAAAGAGGTCTGCATTTACATGTGGATGATGTGATTGAGCTTATTTTTCCAAGTGTCAACCTTTTGCACTGCATTTAATGAAACCTTCAACCTACTACCATATGACCTCTTTAATCTTTATATTCAATAAAAGTACGCAATAAAATAAACATTGTTTAAATATTCCTAGTTACTAAAAAAAAAAAAACTCCCTTATTTACCTTTATTTTTCTAATTACCTAAATAAATCATTTTATTTCTGAAAAAAATTACTTTCATTTCATGTAATAATATTATTGGACTTTTCAGTCGGGTAATTGGAATAAATATAATCTAAATTTCTTAGTGAGGATTCATTGGAGAGCATGTCCAGTGCCAGCAACCGCGATAATTCTAGCTTCAATAGTGTATATTTTAAGTTGGTGTAGTTAAAAAGCTCGTAGTTTGACATGTGTTGGGTTGACCGGCTTGTCTTGCGGTGTGCATGGTCGGCTTGTCCCTTCTGCCGATGATGTGCTCATAACCTTAATTGGCTGGGGGTCGTACACTAACACTATCACTTCAAATAAATTAGAGTGTTCAAAGAAAACTTACTCTCAAATATACATTAACATGGGGATAATATTATAGGATTCCGGTCCTATTATATTGGTCTTCGGGATCAGAGTAATGATTAACAGGACAATTAAAGGCATTCGTATTTTATAGTCAGATGTGACATTTTTGGATTTATAAAAAACAATCAATTATGGATAGTAATTTACTAATTTTCAGGTTTGGATTTTACCTTTTTAGACTTAGACTCATATCACCTTTCCTTATATCTGACTTGGTGAAAACTAAATTTGTAAAATTTGAGTACAGGTAGGGGTGGCGGCGAGTAAGGCTTGATGTAGGTTTGTCATTATCAAATCAGCATCATATCTGTTATATGTTTTAATTTTCATTACCAAACCCGCATATAAAAATAAATTACCAAACTCGCATTGGTACCTAATGGATTTTTTACGGGTTCTTAAATATCAAAATCTATTATACTCTTAATAATTCAATTTTTTGATTAAACATACATATTGTGTAATAACATACAAAAAAGAAAGTAATTGACATTTTACAAATTAGGAAACATAAATAAAAGTTAAAAATATTTATAACATAAAATGAAATAACTAAAATAAAAGTTTACTACATAAAAAGTTTACAAATTAGAAGTTGAAGATGATAAATGTAACGAAAGAATGAGAACATTTGTGTTTTAGATTTTTGTCAGATTTTAGGATTTTTATTTTCCACTAAAATTATAGAATACACAATTTAATTTTGCGGGTAAGCGGATACCCGCTGCGGGTATCCGTGGATTTTGGTGATTTACCAAACCCGTACCAAATCCGCAACGGGTTCTTATTTAGTTTTATCAAATCCGTATTAATTCCACTTAAATATTTATCAAATCCTACCCCATAATGGGCGGGTTTTTGCGGGTTGGCGGACAAAATTATCATATCTAAGTACAGGTACCTGAAAATTAAAAATTAAATATAAAATATAAAAAATTAAATAAAAAAGGAATCCAAATTTATATGTTCGGGTTTCATTAATCTCAAACTCGATCCTAAAAAATCAGGATTATATATTTCACAGCCGAAATCTGAAATTTTTCACACGTGGGTTATAAAGTTTTCCTAAAAAGGGATATTTTTAGATATAAACCCCAACTTAGGAGGTGGTATATCATGTTTCGGGTGTATATGTCATCTCTCTTACAGCAGTTGGGTCCCACACAATTGTGAGACCCAACTATTATGAGAGAGATGACATATACATCCGAAACATAATATAATTTTTCGCAACTTAGACCATCCAAATTTATGCGATATATTGCCATCTCATCTCTAAGCCAATTCAGGGAAGCTTTTGGCCAGACGAAAATTATATTATGTGTCGGGTGTATATGCTATCTCTCTCACAACAGGCGGGTCCCACAACTGTGTGGGGCCCGCCTGTTATGAGAGAGATGACATATACACCCGGCACATGATATACCACATCCCGGCCCGATATTCAAATCTAATTAATAATAAATCTCACAAAACAAAAATCATTAAATACTTCCACGAAAACCGATCGGAAGATTTTGGCGCTAACACAAATACCTACCACCTCCTCTCCTCTTTTCTCTTGCTTCTCCATTTCAGTCTTCTTCTTTGGTAATTCATTTTTCAATTTTTTTCCCTTCTGGGTTTTATGAATTTTGAGCCTTAACATAAGAAACAGAGTGTTTCAATTTTATGAAAATTTAAATATTTTGTGGCCAGACTTCAAGATTTTATGTAACGTTCTCGATTATTATACGTTTTATTGAATTGGGTATTTTTTGGATCGTGATTCTTGAATTTATATGTAAATTAACATATTCGTTCTTTTATTTTTCAGCTTGTAAGTGACTGAGGCTGTTTGTTTGCAGAGAAATAAAAAAAAAAAAAAAAATGAAAGCAATACATGGCTCGGCTCTGCAATTTAGTACAAGTGTTGGTGGGGAGAAATCAAATTTACTGAATTTCTTCAATCAGAAATGCAAGAAACAACAGACTCAACACTTGATAAATTTGAATGATTTGAAACTGAAAAGCCACAGAGATTTCAATTTAGTTCTTGCACACAGCTGTAAAGGGTTTAATGGTGAGTGAGTTTTAGTATTATGTTAATTTAAAAAAAAAAAACAATTAATTGTTGCATAGTCAATAAGTGGAAATTCCATTTAGACTTCAATGATTCATTTATTTAATTACTTACATTAATTTGTTTTGTAGCTCATACTGTGGAATCAAGAACATTTTGTGATTCTTTAGATGGGAATTGGTTATTAAAGGTATCAAGTTGCTTTTATTTGTACATGATTGATATACTTTTTCAATGTGTTAAACTGAAATAGGTTAAGGGTTTAAGCATCTATAGATTTTGTATGATTCAAGAAATTTTTTTTTTTATAATTGCAGTCAAAGGGAAGAGAGGTAGCTTCATGCTTGGATGGGCGGTGTATATTTCTTGTTGGTTGGTTTCTAATCTGATTTTTGTTCTTCTAGATTGTATAATTTGTAGTAGTAATTTAACTCTAAAGAGTGAACTCTCAGGATTGATGGGGTCCGGAAAATCAACTGTGGGCGAGGTTTTGTCAGACGCGCTTGGTTATACTTTTGTTGACAGGTTAATGTCTTGACTAATTCCATCATGTTTCTATTTGAGTTGAGCCATGTAGTGACATGGAACAGGACACTGTTCTTGAGCCATTGTTGGGAATATGAAACAACTTATAAAAGGCATATGAGTACTTCTTGATGGGACTGTGTATTTTGACATCTAACAATAGTTGTTTGTTGCACAAATTTCTCTTTATATGTTGTTTCAGTGATAAGTATATAGAAAAGAATATGGGTGGAACTTCTGTGGCTCAAATTTTTAAGGAGAGTGGGGAAGCTTACTTCAGAGAAAATGAGGTATGTCAACAAACAAAGCATTCATATTAGCTTCTGCCTTTTTCCCTCTAGTCTCCTTCTGCTATGTTTGTGTTCTGTTTTTTTAATTCCAGATTGGTTACCAACTTTCTTTATGAAGGTTAATGAATCGTGATTCTGTTTGTCAAAATTCGACTTAATTTAATACCATAAATTCATGGTTGAGTTCTTGAGCTTTTTTCCTAATTAGTGGAGCCAGAAACTAATAATTCCTATTCTATATTACAGAGTGAGGCATTGCAGAAATTGACCTTGATGCCGCGACAAGTTGTTGCCACAGGGGGCGGTGCAGTGGTTCGCCCTAACAACTGGTATTGTAGCTTCATGAATGTAAAACTGCACAATTTTCTTACTTATTACGTAATATAAATTCATACGATTTTATGATGGTTATTGGTATAAATGTGCTCATATACATGATTGTTCTTTTGACTTCAGGAGATATCTGAGGCAGGGCATCACAGTCTTTCTTGATGTACCTCTGGATGCATTGGCGAGGAGAATTGCTGCTTTTGGAACTGAATCTCTCCCTCTCTTGGATTTTAATTCAGGCGATCCTTATACAAAGGTGGCATTGGTTTGTTATTTTCAAAATGCACTATTGTAAAAAAAAATTGCAGTGTTTTGGATTTGAGGATTTGACACCCCCCCCTTCAACTTCCTGCAGGCATTTAAGGGACTGTTTACTCTTTCCAAAAAAAGATCTGAGGCATATGCAAATGCCGATGCTACCGTTTCCTTTCCCAGTACGTCTTCCCTCTATGCATCACATGCTTTGAGATCCTTATAACTCTCACTTTTAGTGGTTAACATCATGCTATTTGTTCATAGACGTGGTTTGGTAACTCGGAGTGATTTCAAAATGAATTCTTGCCATCAGTTTTGTGCTTTTTCCGCAATGCATATTAATGAATTTTTGTTTTCAGATCTCGCTGCAGGCTTAGGGCTTGAAGATGTGTTAGATATCACACCTACTGCCATAGCAATGGAGGTCTTGCTCCTGCTTGATCTTTAATCTCTTCTCTGCATGATCAATGAAAAAAAATTTATATATATTAAAAATGATTTGCTAATGCTGATCTCGAATTTTGGGCAGGTGCTTTTACAAATTGAGAAGTATCAAGGCTCTTAAAGGGTGATCTAGGCGTGTCCTTAGCTTTGGATTCAGTAATGTTATTATAGGGTGACTTCTTTTTCTTTAATTTGTGTCAAAATTTTATACTTCCGATGTAGTACCAACTTTACTTGTCGTTCTTGTGAATTGAATTACAGATGAAATAATAAATTATATCAAATATTTTTCTTATAAATTCTGATTATGATAGCTTTTAAGTTTGTAATTATATCAAAGCATCGTTAGCATGAGTAAATAATTACGACCCTAAAGATGCGCATGAATGATGTATGTGTTCATGTTGATGAGGAAGCTAAAGGTGTTACTCTTAACATCTAAAAATCGCTGAGACGTCATTCGGACATAATTACTAGTGATTCGAGCAGTAGGGGTGAGCAAAACCGATTTCTGTTCCGGTTCCGCATGGAACCAGAACCTACCTGGAAAAAATTGGTTCCTAACTAAGTGGAATCGGAACCTACCCAATTAAATAGGGTTCCCTATTATTCGGTTCCAATTCGGTTCTAGTTCGGTTCCGAATTACCATATTTATATAACATTCATCCAGCTAAAGGCATCATCTGGGTATTTCTCTGTCATTCACAAATTTGAGCATCATTCTATAACACAGATAAAGCCATTACCAACCACTTCATAAATCAATCACACGAGAAAGCTTCTGGATCCGGTTCAACAAGAAGTCCCCTTGCTTGATGGACGGTTAGTTTCAAGAACACCAGCAACCTTGTCAATCTTGCAATGAAGCTTCCCTGCACCGATAAACCGTGATAGTTCCCTGAAAGAATTAAAGGGTTAATTATAGTTAGTTATTAAAAGGCCACAAGATACTCAAAGATAGCACTATACTAAAACAATATGAAAGAAAAATAATAATAACTAAAAGAAGCATCAGGGCAATTAAATACTCACAAATCGATGAACTCCACTGTTACCCCAAAAGCTTTGCCATTGCTTCAATAGTAACACTTTTATAGGATTCCAAAAACTGAGAGTAGACAACTGTTCTGACCTCTCTCATGTAATATCGGAAGTGGGGATACAAATAGCAGTCTAATTTTATTTGCTATGTTATCGAATTCGGTTCTACATTCGAGTATCGAATTGGGTATCGAATCCGGTTCTAAATTCGGTTCCGGTTCCGGTTTTATGGTCTGGTTCTGGTTTCGGTTAATCTGGAACCGGAACCGGACCGGTTAAAAATCGGTTCCATCTATTTGGAACCGGAGCCGGACCGATTACAATCGGTTCCGATTCCAAACATGGATTCAAATGATAAACTTGAGAAATCATGCTTGAGTTTCATGACAACTAGGATAACATACTTACCTTACTTCAAATAGAACTTGAAATTGCAAAGGAAACTCTTGATTTCCTTCACTGCCGAGAAAGAGAGCAAAATAAGAAAGAAAGAAGGCTGTTTGTGTTGGAAGACAGCAGCATGAAGCAGCTAGCAAGCACAAGCACCGAAAGCATGCTGCCAGCTGCTTCACGCAAGATCTGCAAGTTGGCAAAGTTGCCAACTGCCCAAACCGCGTGTTACTGTAGCACGCGGTTTGGCACTATAAAAAGGAGCTCCCAGGACCATTGTAAGGTATCCCTAAATGTGTGAAAGTGTAGTGAGAGTGATTGGTGAGAGTTTTTTGTAAAGCTTGTATTGGAAGCTTTGTAATTCTTTTGTGGGTATATAAAAGAAGAGTTTTCTCTCAAATTATCCTCTATTATTGTGTGTTTAATCACAACAAGTGGTATCAGAGCTACGGTTCCACGGAGGGATCCCGAAATTCAGAAACGAAGTTTCGGTTCGGAAAGTCGATTCCGACGAAAGTTGTCGAAAATCGATTTTGAGCATATCATCAGACTTTTCACGGAGAGACGAGCACAGTGGTATTTTCCGGCGATCAAACGGAGCTCCCAGCACTCCGCACGCGCCGTCCAGAGAGCACATCACGCGCGGCCACGCGCTTCACGCTCCTGCACGCGCCAGCCTGAGGAAGAAGACGACTGCCACGTCAGCAGTCCAGTCATCGCCACGTGTCGCCCAATCAGCGCACAGTCAGCGCCCAGTCAGCGCCACGTCAGCGCACAGTCAGCAGCCCAGTCATCCGCCACGTCAGCGCACAGTCAACGCCCAATCAGCGCCACGTCATCGCACAGTCAGCAGACCAGTCAGCTGCCACGTCGGCGGTGCCTGGTAAATTTCAGATAGGTCCCTAAAACATTTTTGAAAATTACAGTTTAGCCCCTATACTTTCAGATTTTACAATTTAGTCCCTGAATTTTTGTAAATTGCAATTTAGTCCATGAACGTTTAGTAATTGCACTCTGGCCCCTGAACTTTCGGAAATTGCATTTTGACCCTTGTAATTCTGGAATTTGCAATTTGGTCCCTGTGTCGGATTTTGACAAACGAAGTGTCATTTCCACCATTTTCGACCATTCCGGACGCAACGGTGAGGTCCGTTTTTTGAAATTCTGCTTAGAATTTTTATGATGGAGGGGAGCAACGGAAAAATGATTTTGTTAACCAGTACAAACTATTTCACATGGAGAGGAAGGATGAAAGACCTTCTGTATGTGAATGACTATGATGGATCGGTATTCTGGGAGAGAAACCAGAAGGAATGACCGATGGAAAGTGGGCTAATCTTCACCAGAAAACATGCAGTACTATTCGTCAGTGGATCGATGATAGTATCGTCAACCATGTTAGTGAAGAAACAAATGCACGTGTTTTATGGAGAAAGCTGGAGGAGCTTTTTCGAGCAAAGACTGGAAACAACAAGCTGTACTACATCAAGAAGATGATGGGTTTGAAATACCAGGAGGGTACAGCTGTGGCGGACCACATCAATGATTTCCTCGGAACCATGAAGGAATTGTCTGGATTGGGCATAGACTTCGGAGATGAGGTAAATGGCTTAATACTTCTTAATACGTTACCAGAATCTTGGGAAACGTTCAGATCTACGGTGATAAATTCAGCCGCAGATTGGAAAGTCACTACGGAGATGGCAAAGACCAGGATCTTCGAGGAAGAAAAGAAGACGAGAATGCAGGAGTCAGCATCAGCCTCAATCTCAGAAGCTCTAGTGACAGAAAAGAACACCAGAAGGGGGAGGAGTAAAAGCCGAGGCCCAGGTAAATCAGACAAGAACCGGGGGAAATCAAGAACAAGGGATATTGAGTGCTATCACTGCAAGAAGAAAGGCCATATGAAGCGGGACTGTTACAAGTTGAAGAACGAGCAGTCCAGGAGAGATGATGACTCTAATCAAGAAAGAGTTGCCACTACCACCGAGAAAACCTCCAAAGAATTTTGCATAATGTATGAAGAAGCTGTTGTGAATCTTGCCAGCCACGAGACCAGTTGGGTGATAGATAGTGGCGCATCCATACACGCCACATCTCGCAGAGACTTCTTTTCATCTTACACACCAGGGGACTACGGTGCTGTAAGGATGGGGAATGACGGACAGTCCAAAGCCGTCGGTATTGGAGACATCTGCCTTGAAACAGAGAACGGGACAAGGCTAGTGTTGAAGGGAGTCAAGCACATCCCAGACATTCGGTTAAACCTGATCTCAACAGGCAAGCTGGATGATGAAGGTTTCTGCAGCACCTTTAGTGACGGATGCTGGAAGCTCACTAAAGGATCAATGGTCGTGGCACGAGGTAAGAAAGATTCAACCCTGTATTTGATGCATGCTAAGCTTTCAAATAGTAGCATAAATACAGTTAACAGCAATGAGGCAGCCGAGTTATGGCATAAAAAGCTCGGTCACATGAGCCAAACAGGGATGGAGATACTACGCAGGCGGAATGTTCTTCCGGAATTGAAGAACTCACACTTACGGAAGTGTGAACACTGCATGGCTGGAAAGCAGAACAGAGTATCCTTCCAGAGCTCCCCGCCTCAACGGAAACCGGAGATACTAGATCTCATACATTCAGATGTATGTGGTCCGATGCAGATACGAACACTCGGAGGGTCACTGTATTTTGTGACATTCATTGATGATCATTCAAGGAGGATCTGGGCATACACCTTGAAGAGAAAAGATCAAGTACTGGGAGTGTTCAAGGAGTTCATGCTTTGGTGGAGAGAGAAACCGGCAAGAAACTGAAGTGCATCAGAACAGATAACGGTGGAGAATATAGAGGTCCGTTTGATCAGTACTGCAAGATGCAAGGAATCAGACATCAAACGACACCTCCCAAAGACACCTCAGCTGAATGGCCTAGCTGAGAGGATGAACAGAACCTTGTGCGAGAGGATCAGAAGCTTGCTGTCACAAGCCAAGCTGCCGAAGACATTTGGGGGGAGGCACTCATCACAGCAGTTCATGTTTTGAACATGTCCCCAGCGGTCGCACTGAAAGGTAATGTTCCTAACCAAGCTTGGACAGGTAAAGAAGTGTCGTACGAGCACTTACATGTCTTTGGGTGCAAAGCATTGTACACATCCCAAAGGACGAGAGATGCAAGCTTGATGCGAAGACGCGACAGTGTGTCTTTATTGGCTATGGTCAGGATGATTTCGGCTACAAACTCTATGATCTGTGGAGAAGAAGATTGTCAGAAGCCGAGATGTTGTCTTTGTTGAAGACCAGACCATAGAAGATATCCGAAGGAATTGAAGACAATGCCCCAACAATACAGAAATGTGAATCCAGAACCTCATACACCGGTGCCAGTACGAGTTGATGATGAGGTTCCCAGACATGAGGGTACAGGTGATGAAGCTCCCAGAGATGATGATCATGATCAACCACCAGTACCAGAAGCTACACCAACAGTTCCACAGAGAAGGTCTGACAGAGAGAGGCGACCTTCAACCAAATACTCTGCATATGAGTATGTGCTGCTTACTGACGGGGGAGAACCCGAGAGCTACAAGGAGGCTGTGGAAACAGAAGACAGAGAAAAATGGGAGGAAGCCATGCAAGATGAGATGAAATCTTTGCATGACAATCACACTTTTGAGTTGGTGAAATTGCCAAGAGGCAAACGGGCTTTGAAGAACAAATGGGTGTACAGAGTGAAGCAACAGGAGCACACTTCACAACCCCGGTACAAAGCCAGACTAGTTGTCAAGGGATTCAATCAGAGGAAAGGCATTGACTTCGATGAAATCTTCTCCAGTTGTGAAAATGTCATCCATCAGAGTGGTACTCAGCTTAGCAGCAAGCCTCGACCTGGAAGTTGAGCAGATGGATGTCAAGACCGCATTTCTTCACGGAGATCTGGAAGAAGAAATTTATATGGAGCAACCAGAAGGCTTCAGAGTCAGCGGGAAAGAGGACTATGTGTGCAGACTCAGGAAAAGCCTCTATGGTTTGAAACAGGCACCGAGACAGTGGTACGTGAAGTTTGAGTCAGTTATGGGGGAGCAGGGATACAAGAAGACCACTTCAGACCATTGTGTTTTCATTCAGAAGTTTTCTGACGATGATTTTATCATCTTACTGTTATATGTAGATGATATGTTGATAGTTGGCAGGAATCAATCGAGGATTGATAATTTGAAGCAGCAACTGAGTAAGTCTTTTGAGATGAAAGACTTGGGGCCAGCTAAGCAGATTTTTGGCATCAGGATCGGTCGTGATCGGAAAGCCAGGAAGTTATACTTGTCACAGGAGGAGTACATCGAGAAGGTACTTCAGAGATTCCAGATGGACAAGGCTAAAGCGGTTAGCACTCCTCTTGCTACCCACTTTAGATTCAGTACGAGACAGAGTCCCTCTACTGAGTCAGATAAGGAGGAAATGAAACAGGTTCCATACACCTCAGCAGTGGGAAGTCTTATGTATTCCATGGTGTGCACGAGGCCAGACTTAGCACACGCAGTTGGATTGGTCAGCCGGTTCATGTCAAACCCAGGACGGGAACACTGGAATGCGATCAAATGGATCATGCGGTATCTACGAGGCACATCCAAAATGAGGTTATGTTTTGGAAGCAGCGACAAGCCAGTGTTGATGGGCTACACCGATTCAGATATGGCAGGAGATATGGATACCCGTAAGTCTACTTCGGGGTATCTGATTACTCTCTCAGGAATAGCTGTGGCATGGCAGTCGAGGTTGCAGAGATGTGTTGCACTTTCTACAACAGAGGCAGAATTCATTGCAGCTACAGAAGCTTGCAAGGAATTGCTGTGGATGAAGACATTCGTCCAGGAATTGGGTTTCAAGCAGGAGAAGTACATTTTGTACTGCGATAGCCAGAGCGCTATCTATCTCGGTAAAAATTCCACATTTCATTCGAGGTCAAAACATATCGATGTGAGGTATCACTGGATACGGAAAGTCCTGAGCTCAAGGCTGTTAGAACTCAGGAAGATTCACACCGACGACAACGGTGCCTATATGTTCATGAAGGTTTTACCGAATGAGAAGCTTGAAATCTGTCGTGCCATAGCCGGGATGACAAAACTCTCCACATAGTCAGAGTGGGGAGATTCAGAGAACTACGATTGGCTTGATCCCAACTCAGGGTACGTAGGCAGTCATACAGATGCAGCCAGGGGAGGATCCTTTGGAGGATCCGATTGAGTGATTGATGGTCGGCTCAGATTTTTAGAAATCTTCACCGAGGGGGAGATTTGTTGGAAGACAGCAGCATGAAGCAGCTAGCAAGCCACAGCACCGAAAGCATGCTGCCAGCTGCTTCACGCAAGATCTGCAAGTTGGCAAAGTTGCCAACTGCCCAAACGCGTTACTGTAGCACGCGGTTTGGCACTATAAAAAGGAGCTCCCAGGACCATTGTAAGGTATCCCTAAATGTGTGAAAGTGTAGTGAGAGTGATTGGTGAGAGTTTTTTGTAAAGCTTGTATTGGAAGCTTTGTAATTCTTTTGTGGGTATATAAAAGAAGAGTTTTCTCTCAAATTATCCTCTATTATTGTGTGTTTAATCACAACAGTTTGGTCATTGGGTAAGGTGAATAAGAAAAGGAAAATGAGAAGAAATGGGTAAAATTTTATTAGTCATAAATTAGCCTTGAATATTTCTTATTAAATAATGTTAAATGTAAAGCCCACGTGTTAAATTTCCTTCTAATTCTCGTCACAGAACTATAACCTGAATTTTAGGCCCAAATATGATTTAGTTATACATGGATTTAAGGAAAATATTTAACATGAAAATTGTAGCCATGTATCTAAGTGTTCCAACGCCACTTGAATTACTGAAAAATGACAACCAAAATACTGAGGGTTGTTCATGAGATCTGTTAATTTAACGGAGTATTAGATTGAAAAATAATAACGAGCTCCCGAAAACCCATCGACACATGATTATTGCATATTAAAGTGAGGTGTTATAGGCCATTTGAGGAGAGACTGTCATGTACAATCCGATGATATTACACTTGTACGTTTGTTAATCGAAGACGGCCCAACCCTTGGCAAGCAAGAGTATAGCAGAGATGAGACAGAGGCCGCCAGGCCGGAGACAGATAGTCTGCAACAAAAGGCGGACCTCTACTAGCAAAATCCAAGCATGAGTTTTTACCATGAATGCCTCAGAATAATCAGGTAGTTGATGCAGCAGATATATGTATTCTTTTATTTGATTTTCCACATGTTTGAGTGGGACTATGGGAATCCTTATATTTGCCCAATTGCTGCATTTATCACTATTGAATGATAATATTGCATAGATAATTTCAGAGTTGATATTCAAATAGATTTCATTAGTTACGGTGTATGATAGCATCGTAAGGATTAGAGGGGTCACCTGAGAACTAGAAGGAGAAGACAGTTCCCCCAATTGTTTATCAATGAAGGAATATATTATGTCTTTAATTTATTTTGATTCGAGGACGAAACATTTTAAAGAGGGATAATTGTAACCGCTGAAATTTTACAATAAAGTTAAACTATAATTACGGTGGTTAGAATTCGAAATTTTCCTAATTTATGAGGTTTAATAATTTAGAAAGCTGGATTGATTCAAATGAGTCTATGAACTTTACATTGAAAATGATGTAACAAGTAAGTAAAGTGGCTTTACTAAGGATGTGAGTATAAAATGAACTTAAGTAAAAAGATAGCCCAAAAACTAAATTAATCTAAAGATGTAGGGGGAATATTAAGCTAAAATTAAAGGGGTTATGTGTAATTAACCAAAATAATTCTCTACACATTTCTTTAAAACTCAAGAAAAGAGAAGAAAATAAAAAAGAAAGAAACAAATATCTTCCTTACCTCTCTCATTTTCGAAACTTGATGAAGAAGGAGGCCAATGATTTTGCTTCAAACAAAACAAGATTTGTGGAGGAGCCAACAAAAAAACAATTAGCTAAGAACATATATAAGCTCTAGAAAGTGATTTAATAAGTGTGTTGTTGATGTTAAGCATAAAATAGTGGCTTGATGTTGGGTACTATTTCGACAGCTAGGAGACCAAATTTTAGCTTATGTTTGTTGCATGGTTGATGAGCAGGTGCCGCAACACTATCCCAACGGACTAAAGACATGCCGATGTTGCTAATATCACAAATTTACCTAAACAACCATCAAAAGATACCCAAACCATCTTAACATGACACACATTATAATTATTATGCTTATTCACCTGACACACCCTTAAAACCCCACACGGCAACACCATCAACACTAAACAAGTAGCGACATAATCACATAATGATTTTGATGATGTCAAGACTTGAAGTCTTCGACGCACATAAGCGAGACATTACAAAAAGATGTTGAAGCACGTTGGTGGTGAAGAGCGTGAATGTGGATACTAGCGGCAAAACAAAGACAAATCTTGCTTAGTCTTAGCTTAGGGCTTTAAATTGTAATGTGAATTGTTTACCTAAGTACCTAAGCTTATATGACACATGTACATTCATATAAATGCATTAAGATCATGTGCAAAATATTTTAAACCTTCAAATCCAGTATTTTGTACTGTGACCAGCATACCGGTGTCATACCGATGACCATACCAGTCTATTACTCTGTTTTGCAAGCTCTCTTTAACCGGCACAAGACATACCAGTCCCATACCGGTCATACTGGAGATTGCATAGCCACTGGAACCGGCATGCATCAAATCGGTCCTCATACCGGTGAGCCAAGCCCCCGCATGCTTACTGGAACCAGCATGAACCAAACCAATACTTATACAGGTGTCCATATCGGTGAGCCGGATACTGTGCAAGCTCACTGGAACCGGCACGGACCAAACCGGTCCTCATACCGGTTACCATACCGGTCTAATGGTCGGATTCTCAAACGATAACATATCCATTAGAGACCGACATACCGGTGTCAGAGACCGACATACCGGTCTCAGACAAAACAGTTGGGTCTGCTTTTCATTTTACTATATATTGAGCCCCAATTCATTTTTGCAATGTTACACAACCTTCATATACATTATTCTAAGGCAAAAATAAGAGTGTTTCAAGAACCTTCATAATCATACACACTCTACATCAAGCTCACACACTACACATTCATATATTTGTAGTGAGCTTAGAATACTTGGGTAAGCAACTCACACAATCTTCTTTATCTTTAGTTGTTTACGAACTTTTTATTCAAAACACTTGTGGTTTGTGAAATCCCATCGTTTGGGTAATTGTAAAGATTTGTGAGTGAGCCTACGAAGAAAACTCAAAGTGTAAGGTTTTGAAGTGAAACTTGTGTAAAACTCTTGGTTGCGGGTGTCACGACAAAAACTCAATTGATAGTGAAAAGCTTCAAGCGTGGCTTGATAGAGTGGATGTAGGCATTGTTGGCCGAACCACTGTAACTCATAGTGTTATTTTATCTATCCCTTAACTCTTTAATTACCGCAAGTTTATTGTTGTATTTACTTATATATTAGAAACTTGCATATATGTAATTTTAGTATATGAGAAAATATACCATAAGGCTAAATTGATAAAACTAGATAAAATCGACAAAGATTTTAAATTTCGCATTATTAGACAATAACCCAATTCACCCCCTCTTGGGAATATAGAATTTGTTTGTTATATTGCTCGTAGGAAATTTCAACAAGTGCCACCATTCTTGGCAACCACCACTCACAAAAAACCATCACTCACGGAAAAACCAACAACCACCACATCACCATCAAAACTAATATACAACATGTTCAATCATCATCATCCCACACATCAAGGGGGTTCACGACAAAACACTTCTAAAATCTAGGCTCATAACCTGTTGATGGTGTTTTTTGTGACAAGTACTTTGAACAGTTCGGCAAGGGCAAATATCAGATTTTCCCTTTTGGAGGGTCAAGTGTTCAAAGGGTTTGGGTTATTCCTCGGCCAGAAAGAGAGTGCGGACACAGTTTTCCGGATATGGTCGACCAGAGTACACAGTATGGTATAGATTCGGAGACCGACCACATCAGAGTAGAGACCGATCCCGGAAGATGGGTCGGACAGTTCAAGACAGTTCAGACCGACCACAGCAGGAGCCCGGTAGCTCAGTTCAGTTCTGTTTCACCTTCAGTACCAGGAAAAATGAGCTCGGACATTTTGGGTCGGGCCGAGATCAGTTTGGGTAGTCCGGTTAACCATCTGGCCGATCATTTTGGAGACCGATGTGTGATCAGGGCATCTCTGATATGTGTTACTGTTCGAAAGATCTTTACAGGCTGGATCCAATATATTGCGTGTGGCAGAAGATAAATAAGGTGATGTGATAGACCGTCAGACGACATGCTTGCTTTCGGCGACGATGGTCTCAGGGCAGAGAGCCGTCAATCAGTCAAAGACCACGCGGGAAACGTCATAAAGCAAGAGGAACAATGTTGTAATACTTTGAGTATAGAAAGAGAAGTTGAATTCATCTAAAAGGGAGAGAAAAAAAATAGATAGCGAATTTGTAATAAAAAGAGAATGAACACTACTTGTAAAAGTCGATAAACTGCTCGGTCTCACTTAGACGTCTTTCAAAACAAGTCGTCCGAGTTAGTTCTGGTAATAAAACAACCCCCACCATTTTGTGCCCGTGGACGTAGGCTGGATTGGCTCCGCCGAACCACGTTAAAACTCTATTGTCAACTTGTGTGTTTTTCTCGGCTTTTACTAAATTTACCTTTGGTCTCCCCTAACTAAATAAATTCAAGGTTGAAGGAGGATTGTCTCGGGTGAGTTATCTCGAAATTTCCCCTGGGACAAAAATCACCTGTCAACAGTTGGCGCCGTCTGTGGGGAAAGAGCAAAAAGCAACTTGCGTAGTAAAACGATGGTAGAAGGTGGAAACCGTGGGTTGTTGGATAGTTCACAGCAGAATGGATGAAAGTGAAAGGGAGCGAGCGGAAGCTGGTTAGAATGAAAAAGGGAAATGGATCGCAAGGAGAGAGAAGGTCGGCAATAGCTCTCCTCATTGAGCTATAGAATGGAGTTCAGACTAGAAGCTGTGATCAGACTACGAAGTAAGAACCAGAAAATTATTGCAAGAGTCTCTCTCGAAATGACCTGCAGAGAGTTGTAAGAAGGGCAATAGGTCCATTGAATATGAATAAGGCTTTCTCTTTCGAATTAAGAAACTTGTCCATTTTACTTGTTTGTTAATTGAATCTGAAAGCTATGTTCAATATTCTTGGGATTTGCTCGATGCGAATGGGTGCTCGGTAGATGGGAAGGGCACCAAGCCGTGGCACGCCAATCCCGTGTATCATTATCAAACCCCCGGGTGGAAATGTCCCAACCTGACTCCTTTCACTTTTGAGGATCCAGAACGCATCAAGGGATGAAGTACATGTGGGAAACGCACGAACCCCTCGTGGCACGCCACTCCCGGGTGTCATTATCAAACCCCCGAGGCCGGAGCGTTACTACCCTATGACTCGTATCTTTGAGGAATAGCTCGGGTAAATCAGACTCAGGGACGTTTCTCCCCCTTCAGGTCGGCTGGTGAGTCCCGCTGAAGACTATCGAAGAGTATGGCGTGGGGATGGTTTAATTTCCTCCATGACCATCAAGCTCCCGGTAAACCGGACCTAGGGAGGTTTCTTCCCCTACGAGTCGGTTGGTGAGTCCCGCTGAGTACCATCAGACCACCTGGGTTGGGTTTGGCCGAATGGTCCCCTTGATTGCAGAAGTCTCGGGTAAACCGGACCTAGGGAGGTTTCTGCCTCTACGAGTTGGCTGGTGAATCCCACTGAGTACCACCCAGGAAAGGCACACACAGGGTGTCTTCCTCCCCCGTGGGGATTTACCTGACCGCCTCAGATCAGCGTATCCGTAGCCTGGTTAGCCGGGACACTGAATTGTAAGGTTCAGAATTGTGTTTTGGGAGGCCTCGGGCAGGACGCTGCCTCGGAGTACCCGGGTTATTTTTCTCTTGAATTTGCATGGAGTATGTGCTAAGTCACCTCCACTTTTGTTAACTTTACTTTGTTCCAATTTCTATTTTTCTCTGATGTCTGGCATGGGGACGCCCGCGCCAGGATCCACATAGCCTCTGAGGTTGAAAATCTTCCCTCGTGTTAGTTTTAAATGCTCCACCACCTCAGGGCTGGATTCGTTTCGTCGAGTCTGTATTGCTCCACCAGCTCGGGGCTGGATTCGTTCCACCGAGTCTGTATTATTCCACCATCTCGGGGCTGGATTCGTTCCGCTGATGCTCTATGTTCCACCAACTCGGGGCTGGATTCATTTCGCCGACTCTGTATTGTTTCACCAGCTCGGGGCTGGATTCGTTCCGCAGAGTCTGTGTTGCTCCACCAGCTCGGGGCCAGATTCGTTCCGTCGAGTCTGTATCATTCCACCAGCTCGGGGATGGATTCGTTCCGCCGAGTCTGTATTGTTATACCCACTCGGGGCTAGATTCGTTCCACCGATGCTTTATTCTTCGGCTCGGGGTCGGGCTACATCCCACCGAGTCCATCTCATTGGTCTGAGGACATAACATTCCCCAGAGCCAAGTGTTATTCTCTGCTCGGGGTCGGGCTACATCCCACCGAGTCCATCTCATTGGTCTGGGGATGTAACATTCCCCAGAGCCAAGTATTCTTCTCGGCTCGGGGTCGGGCTACATCATACCGAGTCCATCTCATTGGTCTGGGGACGTAACATTCCCCCAGTGCCAAATGTTCTTCTCAGCTCAGGGTCGGGTTATGTCCCACTGAGAGGCTTTTCATCGGCATGGGGTCGGAGCATCTCCCCCATGGCCGGCTCTCTATTGGTCCGGGGATGTAACATTCCCTCAGACCCTAGTATTCTGTTGGCTTGGGGTCGGGTTACGCCCCACCGAGTGCATCATCATCGGCTCGAGGACAAAGATTTCCCCTCATGACCAGATTCGAATTGGTCGGGATCATGATCTCTTCTCACATTCAGATTTGGAAGAACGAGTTAGCAAGTTAAAATTTGGAATCATGCTGAGTATAGAAGACATGAAATGAAACATTCAGAGATAAGCATCAAAAGAGGAAATTGGGCAGCATGTTTATCTTGATCTGGTCCGGGAGGTAGGATCTCTGATATAGGCTCGGCAGAAGGGATGTCAGTTTGGGTTTGGACGATATAAGGAGCTTCGTCTTCTGTTGGGACGGCTACCAGAATGGTAAATGAGGAATTCGCTTCAAGTCAGAGAATCATTTGAATGGGCATCAGAACCCTCAGTGACCGATCACATGAAGATGGCAATGGAAGACCTGATTGGCAGCAGAGGCAGTTTTCTCTGTGGTTCCTGGAGCGACACCGACCAGTTGATCAGCACACCATCTTTTTTAGTTCCCGGCATCAACTCGCTAACTCGTTGATACCGAGAACTAGGGGACAAATGTTGATGATGTTTTTTATGACAATTACTTTGAACAGTTCGGCAAGGGCAGAGATCAGATTTTCCCTTTTGGAGGGTCAAGTGTTCAAAGGGTTTGGGTTATTCCTCGGCCAGAAAAAGAGTCCGGACACAGTTTTCCAGATCTGGCTGACCAGAGCACACAGTATGGTTACTGGTACAGATTCAGAGACCGACCACATCAGAGTAGAGAACGATCCCGGAAAATGGGTCAGACAGTTCAGGACAGTTCAGATCGACCACAGCAGGAGCCCGGTAGCTCAGTTTAGTTCTGTTTCACCTTCAGTACCACTGAAAATGAGCTCAGATGTTTTGGGTCGGGCTGAGATCAGTTTGGGTAGTCCGGTTAACGATCTGGCCGATCATTTTGGAGACCGATGTGTGATCAGGGCATCTTTGATATGTGTTACTGTTCGAAAGATCTATACAGGCTGGATCTAGTAGATTGCGTGTGGCATAAGATAAACAAAGTGATGTAATAGACTGTTAGGAGGCATACTTGCTTTCGACGACGACAGTCTTGGGGCAGAGAGCCATCAATCAGTCGAATACCACGCGGAAAACGTCATAAAGCAAGAGGAACAATGTTGTAATACTCTGAGTATATAAAGAGAAGTTGAATTCATTTAAAAAGGGAGAGAAAAAAAATAGATAACGAACTTGTAATAAAAAGAGAATGAACACTACTTGTAAAAGTCAATAAACTGCTCGGTCTCACTTGGACCTCTTTCAAAACAAGTCAGCAGAGTTAGTTCTGGTAATAAAACAACCCCCACCATTTTGTGCCCGTGGACGTAGGCTGGATTTGCTCCGCCAAACCACGTTAAAACTCTCTTGTCAACTTGTGTGTTTTTCTCGGCTTTTACTAAATTTGCCTTTGGTCTCCCCATAACCAAACAAATTCAAGGTTGAAGGAGAATTGTCTCGGGTGAGTTATCTCGAAACTGCCACTGGGATGAAAATCACCCGTCAACATAACCTAACTTACCCATGTGCAAAATTCATGATAATTAATCTCAACTTAGCATGCTCAACACTCAAATCAACACTTCAATGTAACATA
Organism: Zanthoxylum bungeanum; assembly: GCA_019454045.1. Taxonomy (NCBI): domain Eukaryota; kingdom Viridiplantae; phylum Streptophyta; class Magnoliopsida; order Sapindales; family Rutaceae; genus Zanthoxylum; species Zanthoxylum bungeanum. Next base: position 51,773 of record SKCR01034779.1, on the reverse strand, counting down.
AGCAAGAATCTAACTCAGGTTTCATGGATTCAAGCGATAAACTTGAGAAATCATGCTTGAGTTTCATGACAACTAGGGTAAAAAAACTTACCTTACTTCAAATAGAACTTGAAATTGCAAAGGAAACTCTTGATTTCCTTCACTACCGAGAAAAAGAGCAAAATAAGAAAGAAAGAAGGTTGTTTGGTCATTGGGTAAGGTGAGTAAGAATAGGAAAATGAGAAGAAATGGGTCAAATTTTATTAATCATAAATTAACCTTGAATTTTTCTTATTAAATAGTGTTAAATGTAAAGCCCACATGTTAAATTTCCTTCTAATTCTCGTCACAGAACTATAACCTGAATTTTAGGCCCAAATCTGACTTAGTTATATATGGATTTAAGGAAAAAGTTTAATATGAAAACCAACGCCACTTGAATTATTGAAAAATGACAACTTTAGCTTATGATATTTCCAAAATACTGAGGGTTTTTCATGAGATCTATTAATTTAACGGAGTACTAGAATTGAAAATAATAACGAGCTCCCGAAAAGTATTACAAATTGTTTGCGCAATTTTTATGATTGAAGAAAGAAGAGCGTGTAAGGTTCAAACCTCCTGAGACAAAGTCCTAGCAATGGGCATTTGATTGAGTGAATAAACCTCCAAGGGTCACAAGCACACAAGTTACAGTCCTAAAGTTACAATCTGAGAAATGAAAAATAAAAATATGCTCATTTGAGTCTTCATTTGATCGGGGCTTTCTCTATTGGCATAGATAAGCTTTTATAGTGAAGTTTTTCAACCGTTTTAAGCGGTTCCAGTATCTCCCTGTAGTTGCTGGATCGTGCCTGTAACCGCTGAGCTGCGCGTCTCAACTGTTTGGTTGTGGAGGAAAACTGTCCAACTGCCATGATCGTGGAAATAACTGTATCATGGGTTTTCGTCTTAAACGTAACCGTATCATGGGTTTTCGTCCTAAACGCCGGTCTGATCGCCCCACGCTCTTTGTTGCCCTTTGGTCCATCGCCCTTCTTCCCTTCGCTCTTTCTTTAGTCCCAGGGCGATTTCTTTCTATGGTGGAGATTTTTGTCTGTTAACAATTGTCCCCCAAATTTACCTTGATTGCACTGGAAGTGAAGATCGAGGTGAATTTTTAGTCTTCCATCCCGGTTCGTTCTTTCCTCGTTTCAGGGAAGACCACCACGCCAACCGAGGGTTGTTTTGATGGACGTTCCCTTTCGCCCTTAGCTAGACCGTTTTGATCGACCGGCCCATCATTCGGCTAATCCCTCAGTCTAGAGAATCTGAGGAGCGAATTTTCGATCGGAGAAGACGAAACAGCGTATGTATTGGAGTGATAGAAACTTGTATGATCACCCGTTTCCGCCTTCGGCCGGCCCATCATTCGGTCAATCCCCAGTCTATAGAATCCGAGGTCCCAGGTAAGCAGTATGCTCCGCGTAGAGAAGCTCAGACAAGTTGTTGTTAACGAGCGTAACCCATTCGCAACTCTGGAGGTACAGTACCTTCCACACAAAGGACCCCAGATAATTTATCGCTAATGGACGCAGCTCATCCACAACCTTACATTTCATTTCACACCTTACGCCGTGTGGCTGGCCGTTAGCGAGTCTTCTTACATTCCATTTCACACCTTACTAAAGAGAAGCTTCCACCTCTGGTGGCCTATGTTTCATGCAGAGCTTTTCCTTTTTCCAACTCTACTCTGCCTCTTCCGATCTTTTCCTTCTCATTTTTGGGACTCTGTTTGACTATGGAGAGTCTGGTTAGTAAGGTTGTCCTTTAAATAGGTGGTGATGAGACCTTGGTACTGTTGTCACGTGAAGGGTTTTTTCACGTGCTGTCTGATCGATTGGATTTCCCCCTTTCATGTACTCCCAAACCATGGTGTTGTTGTCACGTGAAGGGTTTTTCCACATGCTGTCTGATCGATTGGAAGGCCTCCCTGCCCAAAGTCTGGTCCTCTGCCAGAGTAAACCCGTGGCCTGATGGTCTTGTCATATCAATTTTTGCTACCTGTGTTAATAATGGAGAAAGCTTGGGCGACGTCTTTGGAAAGTGTAGTGTTGACACCTGTTCTTGGCCGATTCTGAAGACCGATGCTAAGATTTTGAGGCTCGGCCGATCTGCTAGAGGCCGAAGTAGCGAGGTCGAGCGAAGTAAATTCGGGGTTAGACTCTTCGCCCTGTAGTTTGTCGGGCCGTCCTTTAGAGTTCTACGTGAACCCATCATATCTGCAATAAATGTGTGGCTTTTTCCTATACGTTTCATCATGAGACCCATTTAAGAGCTGTTTTTTACGTCACTTATGTGATTCCTTTCTTCGTACGTCACTTGTGCAGCGAGTTGCATTCGAACACCTGTCTAGGGCAACTTTCTATCCTTTTCCGTTTTCCCGCTGCTTTCACTCCTCGACGATTCGTGTTGCGACAGCTGTCCCAGGTTAAACCCTTCGTCTATTCATAAGGCTCCATCCCCCTCCGTTTCTCGCTATACCCTCAACTCTTTCTGCAAATTCGCTTTTACTGCTTTCTTGATTTTTTGTCATCAATGGCTTTTTCTTCCTCTTTTCCCAAAACTAACGACTCAACTTTCGCTGATTATAAGTTGGCATTGGAAGATTCTTCTGTGGGCGTGTTTGGCCTTCACACTCTCGATGAGGATTTCGGCTAATGCGCTCTTGGCCCCATCTTCATTGATGATAACGCTATCGCAACGGCCCCATTGGCTCAGCAATTTCTCTATTCTTCTAGCCCTCCGTTTTCTGAACCATTCAACATTTCTGTCATTGCTCAGTCCAGTCCAATTCGCACCTGGCCCAAGCCCGATACAGCTTTCGAAGCCTGGTATCAACGTATGCTGTTACATGCGGATACCCGTGCCTTTTTAGACAAACACCATCTTCTTCCTCTCATTGAGCTTTCCTTGTCCCTGCCAGCTTTTGATCGTAACTCATTTCCCATTTATTTACTCTTGTGGTCTTCCGAGTACAATGTATTCATTTTTCCGGTCAGGCCCTTTACTATCACTTTTCGTAATGTTGGCGCTCTTACTGGTCTGACCCCTCTCGGAGCTTTCGGCCTCCATAAACTTTCGTTTTCCCCCTCCTTCAATGGGTCCTTTCTCCTTTTCGTCATATTCTTCTCTTCTTCGCACATATTCGAAAACGGCTGGTACGGTTTCAATGCTAGAGCGTACAGCCTTCCTTCATTACTGGCTGTGCAAATATATCATTTGTGCACCCAGCCAAAAACCTGTGGCGGGCTACCTCCCCATTTCTTCTGATCTCGCCCATGGCCTTCATTTAGACTTGGCCTCTTTTCTTATTGCCGCCATATATCGGGGATGGCCGTCCTCCAAAAGCAACTTCGGTCGGGGTCATCACCCATTACTTCTGGTCCCTTGTGGATCGTCCAACTTTGGTTGAGAGCTTACTTTCCTATTTTTGGTACAATTGATTCGTCCAGCCTTGCCATTGACTGGGGCCAATGGCAAGGCTGTAGTGGAGGCATATTCGCCCAACTTCGTCACCCGTCAATTTGGCCTCGTCCAAGGGTGGCCTCTTGCTTTCTTTCATTCGTATTCTGCACCGTCAGACCGTTTTAAGGTCTTTTCTGTTTCTGAAGTTGATGACTCCTTGGTGGAGACTCGTTCTTTGCTGTTTTCTTTTGTCATAGCTCATTTCGCTCCTTGTACATCTGTTCATCCTTGTTTTGACCGTTTCTGGCCATCGACCCATGAACGATATTTGTCTTTGCCTCCCGCAATGGTGTTTTCTTTTATTCATTTTCCCCCAAATCTCCTGAACCATCGGGGTCAAAGAAGGTAGCTGAGGTGGCTAAGCCCAAGAGCATAAAGCTTGCTAAAAGAAAACAACCTTCTCCCAGCCGAAGTTCTGATTCGGACGTTCCGCTCGTCCGTTGCTCTAAGGTATGAGTTTGAGACCTGCTTTCTTTTCCATTCATACAGGTTTGAGGTATACTGATATCATAACTGTGCATTTTTGGTGTAAGCTCTAAAGATTGATCCGCCTTCCATAGTTCCTGAAACGACGCGAATTTCGGAGGTCGAAGCTCCTTTGGGCGGAGGTGAGGGAGCGGGACCTGCAGGGATGCGGGTTGTTCAATTTCCCTCTAACGAGGATGACGCTACTGAAGGTCCCGTCATGGAGCAATTTCCAGGAGAGTGAGGTGTAATTGGAGCCGACCTCCAAGGTACGGAGCCATCTGTTGAGTCTGGCCGTTCGCGTCTAAGAGTTGAGGAAATTCCTGGTGATCACTTCCCATTTGAGCGCTTCTCTTCGGACAGTTCTGTCCCAACCGTGCAGGATCCGGATGATGAGGCTGAAGTGCCAGAGCCTATTTGGCCGACTGGGTCTCTTTGGTGTCACTTTAAGCAACTTTACCTCTGAGTACGCATGACGTCTACCTCGGGACTTAGAAGGAGTTATAGGGACGTGGACGACCTTTATAGTTTGGCCGAATTAGAGTCATTAGAGGAGGCTCGGTCTATGTATAAAGACGACGTACTTTGTCATATTTAAGAAGAAGATGAAATCATTTATATTTCTGATTCATCCGACTCCGATTCTCTTGCAGATGTTCGGCCGACTACAACGCCGCAACATTCAACAACCGAGGCAGCACCCCCAAACACTTCCGCGCGTCAGGCTTTGGCCTTAGCACATCCTTCGTCTTCGGCTTCTCTGCTTTCTTCTTCTCAAGTGTAGTCCTTCGAGCCTGAGCAGTCGTCATCTTCGGCTCTCATGATTGCTTCTTCCGCCGCTCCTGCTCAAACAATCCAAGTGTCGGCCACTACTGAGCAACCGTTGTCCTCTTGGGCTGAGTCTCTTGTTTTGCCAATGAATTCTCTTGCTCGGCCTTCTTCTCCTCAGGCCGCATCGCCATCGACTCTTGTCCCCAACATTCATCATCCTCAGGGCCTTCATCTCAATAAGAGCCAGCGCAGCCCGCAGCTGAAGCATTCGAGGCACTGATGGATCAGCCTTCTGATTCTAGTTCTGGGATGGTAAGCCCTTCTCCCTTTTCTTTTGACTCGTGGTTTTGGTTCATTTGCTAATTCTTTCTTTGTATGCAAGCATCCGACCCATTACTGCAATCGATTCAGAGCACTTTGGACCGTTTTGGACGATTGTCCTCTACTTCTTTTTGGTCTTCCTCGCCTTCAGTCAGCGTCAGCATGGATATGGAGGGTCTTCGGAAGATCCTCGGTCAATACACTTCATTTGCTGCACTGGAGGTTAACTAGGCTGCTCTGCCTGAGAACATCCTCCATTTGGACAAATGTTCCTCTGAATTTAACTGACTATTGGCCCTCCCTGCCTTGCTAATATCTGTTGATGATCGACTCTTCCTCCAAGAGATGCAAGATGGTATAGCAAACCTTCTCTCTCGGTATCGCAATGTGCACAGCCAGAGGGTCGGGTTTCGCTCTTCTGTGATAAGGAAGGAAACGCTCCGTGGTTCTCTTGAGGCGCTACATCAGACCCTGAGGGAGACTACAAAAGAAACGTTGACCGAGGAATCGGTCTTCCTGGACCTGGAGCGACAGCTGAAAGAGGTGCAACGTCTTTTTGAGGAAAACCGAATGAGAAAAGAGGCTAAGAGAAGGACCCTCGTTACTCAAGTGGAGGAAATGGACAAATCCATGACAGAGTACGAAGGGTTGGCCCGCATCAATTTTTAGAAAAGCCTGGCCGACTTGGATGCAGTGGGTATTAGGGGTGGGCGCGGTTCGGTTTGGTTCGGTTTTTGCTAAAAACATAACCAAACCATATTTTACGGTTCGGATTTTTTACCTCTCAAACTAAACCATTCAATAACGGTTTGGTTCGGATTGAAAATTTTTTAAACCAACGGTTAACGGATTGGTTCGGTTCGGTTTACAGATTATTATATTTAAAACAAATTTTTATCCACTTAAGTGAAAAAAAAACTAGTCTATTAAACAAATAGTATGAAGTGCTAGGGTGTAAGCTGTGACTCCAGGGAACACATGCACTCCATAAATGATTGAAAAATGAGGCACAATTAATTTTTGTATTTTTTAAAAAATATCTCGAATAATAATGCTACCATCATTCTAATTAAGAAACAAATCTAACATCTTACTTTCAAGAATAATGATGCTACCATAAAATAAAAAATTTAAGAATAAAAGTATTAACAAATAAATTGAAGAACAAAAGTATTAATATGTAAATATATTAACAACAAATTTAAGAATAAAAATATTAACATATTAATAAAATTAAAAGAAAAATACAAATTTTTTAATAAAAATATATGATTTTTTAAATATAACGGTTCGGTTCGGTTTAACAGGTGCGGTTCGGATTAGCTCCTGAACTGAACCGTAAACCGTTTGGGGTGGGCCAATCCGAACCGCAAATCGAACCGCTAGAAAAAAAACCGTAAATTTGGTCCGGTTTGGTTCGGTTTGCGGTTTGGTTCGGTTCGGTCGGTTTTTTTGCCCACCCCTAGTGGGTATGGAAATACAGGACGAATGGTGCCTGAGGAGGGAGACGCTCTCGGCCATTAAGGAGCTGCCTGGGGATTTTCGGCGGTCTTTGGGCCCAAAGTGATACTTTTGGAAGACGTTGTATTGTCTATCCTTTGTATTTGTAAGACGTTTTCGTCCATGTTTAATGAGAACTCAATATTGTTTCAGTATTTTTTGTACGTTTTCGTGCTCCTATAACGAGGGCACATATTTCTTTAAGTATTTTCTGTTTATCGCTCTTGCATGCACCCTTCCATTTAAGTCTTGTAGATGATAAGCTCCGTTTGGCAATACATTTTTTACTATGAATGGGCCTTCCCAATTGGGCGACCATTTGCCATACGTTGGGTCCTTAGAACCAAGTGGCAACACAGTCTTCCACACTAATTCACCCTCCCTGAATGATTTGGCTATCCTTCTCTTTTGTGCTTCTAGACGATATAGCGCATCGTATCTGATGTCGTCCAATTCCAACAAGTTCTGGATCATTGCCTCGTCGTAGTCTTCCCGTGTCAGTTTGTCTTGCAGCACCACCCTGGTAGACTCAATATTCATTTCCACTGGAAGCACAGCCTCTTAACCATACACTAATTGGAACGGCGTCACCGAAGTACTTGTTCGCGGTGACGTTCTATAGGCCTATAAAGCTTGACTCAAATATTCATCCCACCGTCTGGCGTTGTCTGTCACCATTTTCCGAATCAATCCTTTGAGGGTCTTGTTGGTCGATTCTGCTTGACCATTTGACTGAGGGTAGTAGGGGGTAGTGTTTACTAATCGGACTCCGTATTCGCCCAGTAAGTCTTTTACCTTTTCACTGTCTAATGAAGTACCATGATCTACCATTATTTTCTGTGGTATACCAAATCGGTGAATTATATGTTCCTTTATTAACTTGATGATCTGCTCTTGAGAGATTTCTACAACTGGGATGGCTTCCACCCATTTAGTGAAGAAGTCGGTGGCAACGATGATGAAAGTATGCCTCTTACTCGATGCAGGGTAAATCTTCCCTATCAAGTCTATCGCCCATCCCATAAACGGCCACGGTTTAATGACTGGGATCATCTCAGTTGCTGGAGCCCTCTGAATAGGTCCGTGCTTCTGACAAGCAATGCATCCTTTGGCATACGAGGTGCACGATTCTCACATCTTTGGCCAATAATAGCCGCTTCGTATAATCAACCATCTCATCTTTACCCCTGCTTGATGAGCCCCACAAATGCCTTCATGCACTTCGGCCATGATAGTTTTGGATTCGGATGGCCCTACACATTTCGACAACAACCCATCTTGTCGTTTCTTATATAGCACATCTCCTGATACTATATAGTTCAAAGCTTTAAGTTTTAGCCTTTGATCATTCCCTACTTCGGGATGCTTTAGGAATGTCTTGATTTCGTTTCTCCAATCGTCCATTTTTTCGGCTTCAATAACCATGGCGTCCGTATCTTTAGCTCGCCTCATGAGGACTGGCTCAACCTCTTCGCTCCTGTATACCTTACCTATGTTTGTCTGTTTATATCCGGAGGCTGCTTGGGCTAAGCTATTGGCCAATTCGTTCTTCGCCCTCGGAATGTACTCCAATTCAGCGTGATCAAATCATTCTACCAATTCTTTGACCACGTCTAATAATGCCATGACTGATGGGCTTTGACATTTGAAAGCTCCTATCACTTGTTGAATTACCAGCTGCGAATCTCCTTTGATGGACGCATGGGTTACTCCCAAATTGAGGAGCATCTCTAGCCCAAGTATCAAGGCTTTGTATTCGGCCTGGTTATTGGTGCAGCATTCTTTCAACTTGACTAGGAATCAGAAAGATTCTCCCAATGGACTGACCATGACTAATCCTATTCCAGCTCCTTTCATTGTGCTGGATCCGTCGAAATACATCGTCCATGGTTTCAGACTACATTCGTCCAAATCCATCTCTATTTCCCTGATCGTGCTCAAACATGGATGGTCGGCCAAAAAATCGGCCAAGGCTTGATTTTTAACGGCCCTCTGGGGTTCATGCCGTATATCAAATTCTGAAAGTGATAGTGACCAAAACCCGACTCCTTGATGCAAGATGGGACGAGAAAACATGTACTTTATTATATTAAATCTTGTAATCAAGTACACTATATTCGGCCTAAGGTAGGCTCGTAATTTAGTACATGTGAAGTACAAAGCCAAACATAATTTCTCCATGGGAGAATAGTTACATTCATAATTCAGCAATTGTCTGCTAATATAGTAAATGGCTCTCTCAATGTTCATGTCGTCATCTTGCACGATCATCCCAGCTATGGACTGCTCTTCAGCCGCTATGTATAACTTTATTGGCTTTCCTAGCACTGGAGGTACCATCACCGGCGGCTGTGAGCCTGTGACAAGTACTTCTTCAGGCTGTCAAATGCTTGTTGATGTTCCTCGGTCCAGACGAATTCGTCCTCTCCTTTTAGCTTTAATAAAGAGGAGAACACTTTTGTTTTCCCTGGGACTCCAATTCCTTGATGACGTAAGTTATGTGCCTATCGTGCTCATTCCCTAGAGTTACCTCGTCCAAAGCATCTTGTCCTCTTGAGATGTTTGTCTTGCGTCGTCCATTCAGGGCGAACTCTTCTTCCTTTGATTCTCCTCCTTCCATCAAGTAGTCCACTCCACATAGTTCTTTTATTTTTTCATCCGTCTGGTGTGCCAGCAATTTGCCTCTTAAGGCCGAAATAGCGGCCTGTGTTTCGTCCTCATTTCTTCACTCCATCACATAGGCCAATAAATTGGTCTTGGAGGCCGCAAGAGCGGCTTGCTCCTTATTCTGGTCGTACTTCATTCGAACCGCCGTGTGTTGGTTCTCCAAAGACCACTGTGGTTGGTCTCGTTTGTGCGAACAAATCGTCCAGCAACCCAAAGGGGTAAAACCCGTCATTCTGAGCCACAATGGTCGGGCTTTCCCCTTTATTCAAAACTTTGGTCGGCCTATAGTTCCCTTCGTACATGAAGTACTCGGCCGAGTTTGTCTCCGCAGCAAAAGGCTTATTGTCGGCATGCACTATCTCCACTTCGTCCATTTGGTTCCAGAAAACCAGGCATTGATGAAGGGATGAAGGGATGCATCGGCTGCCATGAATCCCGTCTTGTCCTAGGAGCATATTGTATGTGGTTGGTCCATCTATGACGAAAAATACCACTGTCTTCGTAGTACTTCCCACTTGCAGGTCCAATGGAATAACTCCTTTTGCTATCGTTGCCTCTCCATTAAAGCCGGTAAGCACCACTTCCGTAGGGAGAAGGTCTTCTTCGGACTTTGCCAAATGTCCTAGCATCCTAACTGGTATTGCATTAATGGCCGCCCCGTTATCAATTAGCACTTTGGTGACAGGTATCCCGTTAGCCTTTGCCTTTACATACAACGGCCGCAGGTGCTTCGTCATTTGTGTTGGTGGCTTCGGGAAAAACACTCTCCCTGATAGACCTATTTCCATTGCTTGATCGCCCTCAACTTGAGGCGATATCTCTTCCATGTCCCATCTGGAAAATGGCAACGTGGCTGGTAAATCCTGGGAGACATGATTGACAGTCAATCTCCATTTTTCGGCTCTGGTGAGGGTCCGTTTTACCTTAGGCGTCCCATACAAAACAAGGAACGGATATCGTCCCAAATCTTCTCCCAATGTCCCGACTGCAGGATTACCAGCTTCATATAATTCTCTGATAAGCCGATTCTATGAAATTCCCATTCTCCTTGATTCGGTCTTGATGTCTATTTCTTCTTCTACATCGGTCATCTCCTCATCTTCAGCTTCCCAATCTGTGATTGAGAGCGCTGCAAATTCAGTTTCGTCACCCTCATAAACGTCCTCGCTTATTCCGGCTTCCCAATTGTTATCTCTCCTGAATTTCCCAGGTAATATGTAATGATTAGCCACCACTGGCGGCATACTGCCGAACTGAATGACGATAGGCGGCTCTTCATCATCTGTTTCATCCTGTTTCCGTCTACCATATTTAGTGTGTTCGTCGCAACTTATCACCGTTCCTTCTTGGTCGTCACCCTTTTTTTATTTACTTTTGTTTTCTCTATGGTACGAGGGCTACGGCCTGTGGTGGCCTTTGCTTCACATTGTCGACGCATCAAACAGCCATAATTCCTTTGGTGTCGCCTCAACTGCGTCCTTGTCATTTCGTCTACAGGGGGATAGTTCTTGCCTGGCCGCTGGCCCGAGTGTGGCTTTTGGTACGAATGCCAAACATTGGGCCGATTAATCTTCGACCTGAACGTCCTTACATTTTGGATGAAATTTGAATTCTCCCCATAGAACCTTGGGGCGAAGGTCCGGGGCTGCCATGATGATGGCTTTCTCTTTGCAGGCCTTTCACAAGTGTCTTCTAACTCTTTCATCCATTCCATGTCGTTCTTACATCGAATACAAATGTTCTGCTGGTCTCCTTGCTCTGAAGATGCCTTAATCCTTTCCAGAGCGCTTGGACGATGACAGTGCCGTCCTTCGTCTAGCACTAATTTGTAGGGGTTTTTAGGGGCTGAATCCGGTAACGCAGCGGAAGCGGTGGAAAATCGTATTTTCCGATTTCAAAACTTTTTCTCGGATTAACTAAATAAACACATTTATTTAATTATCCAATAATCAAATTATGAAACAAAATTCAAATGAATCATATTCAAGTGAATTTACCAAATTACCCTTACATTGGTATTTTGTCCATTTTAGTCCGAAATTGATCTAATCAATTTTGAATGATTCTAAATCATTTATAAGATAAACTTAGCATGTTCAAAACATCAAAACACAAAAAGCACCAAAAATCCCAAAATCCTTCATCAAGGCCGAATGCACCTCCAAGGTGCCATAATGTGCATTTTGTCATTTCATGCTTCAAAACACATCCAAATGTTATCCAATCAACATGAAACTTTTTTATGTATCATATACACATCCAAATGGACAACATATATGAAAATCCCCAAATTTGGAATTGGTCATGAACCCTAATTTTTCAATTTCCACAAATTGGACAAATTAGACCAAATACATTAAATCAATTACTTCAATCATCATTCTCACATCCAATCCAATTCTCAACACAATGAAACAACTCAAGATCAAATCTAGGTCATCTAGAGGGTGGGTCAACAACTCTAGATTAGCAACATGGTTTCCAAAACCTTAAAAGAAAGCTTATTACTACAATAGTCATACACTTCCTTCATCACACATGCTTTACACCTCCATCAAAACTTCCATCAACAAAAACCACAAGGAACAAAGAAAGAAATAACCTAAGAATATCATATATTAAAGCCTAGAACCTAAGGAACAATTTCCTTACTAATAGCAAGTTCAAGAAACTTACTAAAATCCAAGCTTTCTTGATTTTTGTCTTTCTTTTCTCAAGTTTCCTTTGGCTTCTTCAATGGAGTTTATTTTAGTAAAGTGTATTAGGTTAGCAAATGAAAAAGAAATGAAAACAATATATACTTCTACAATTTTAGCCTTGGCCGAAAATCAAGCAAGCATATACCAAATATTTTCATTTCAAAATCATTTAATCAACTTGATAAATATCTAAAACACTTTATGAATATTTATTTAAGTCAACAAAGGCAACTAATATCATTACTTCAAATATCCTAATGTAAGATATTTATATTTTAATTAATTTAATCATTTAACAATTAAATAATTAATTAATTAATCAAATACAAATATATTAAATATATGTATAATATTTACATTAAATATTAAAAACATATATTCATTTAGGATATAAGTCAAATAACTCATTTTGACTATTAATTAATGTGTATTTAATAATCAAGTATTAAAATAAAATACACAATAATTAGGCAAATGACTATCTAGTCCATTTAGCACGTATCTTGCTTTTAACTTTTAAACGACTTTATAAATAATCAATATTATTTAATAATGTTGCTCTAGTGCTCTACGAGTATGTTTCATTATTGAGACTCTCTAGATTCAGGTATATCCGTCACGAAATCTAATTTTGTGTCCATAATCTATCCACCCGTAGATTATGACGATCACGGATAATCTCGCTGAACCATACAGGTCGAGGTCATGGCAAATGTATAATTCCTCCGTCACAGGTATCCGGATAAATCCCAGAGATATAGATGTAAACGTCAAATCTCTACGGGGATTATCCAGTCGACTATTCCATTAGCAATCTCTAAAAGAATGTTTAGAACTAGCTTCTAAACTTTACCACGGGCCCATGGTTTTATCTGATTGCTAATCATATGGACTACCTATGCTCTGGTACACAGAACTGACGGATCCTATCTTGATACACATAGGACACCCTGAGGATCTGTCTACACCAAGGAAACAGGCGGAGTTCTGATCTAAATAGATCGGTGACGTGACTGCCATCTAAGTGTAGAAGATGTCTCATATGCCCACAATGGCATCTCAAGTCTAAGAATCACAAGTGCTACTCAACCCGAGAAGATTCTTATTGACGCTGGTGTACCATCCATTAAGAATCTTCGGTGAGTCGTTCAGTGTTTATACGCTATAAACACCTACACGTCTATACTAGTCTCCAAGACTAATGGTTCATTGAGAAACCATTGGAATAATATATTCCAGTATACGACATGTACCGGTCTCAACGGGTTTACTTTACTGACCAAGTAGTGTAAACCTTGACCAGGAACTGTCTGAGAATGACAACGTCATGATACTACTCAATGTCAGTTGCGACGCTTTTGCAACAGTACCATGACTAATCATTCTAAGGTCATTACGTCTGTACCATATTAAAAGATAGATTATATTATAGAACCTGCATATATTATTCATAATAATAATGGTTTACAGAAGTATTCAACAGAAATACAACCGGGAATTGGCGCTCTGAGCACCAACCCCAACAAAATCTCCCACTTGCTCTAGTGCCAATATCGATTGTATGTAATACCCATCGACTCGACGTGTTTATCAAACAACTTCGGAGGTATGGCCTTCGTCAGCGGGTCTGCTACATTATCTTCACTCGGTACCTTACACACGACAATATCCCCTCGCGACACGATCTCTCGAATGATGTGGTACTTGCGTTCCACATGCTTCGACTTCTGATGCGCCCTCGGTTCCTTTGCTTGCGCAATGGCTCAAGTATTATCACAGTATAACGGAATCGCATTCTCGATACTTGGGACAACTCCCAATTTGTGATAAAGTTCTTTATCTACACAGCCTCTTTTGCAGCTTCAGAAGCTGCAATATATTCCGCCTCAGTGGTGGAATCAGCTGTCGATCCCTGTTTGGAACTCTTCCAACAAACTGCACCTCCGTTAAGGGTAAAGACAAATCCAGATGTAGACTTTCTATCATCGGGATCCGATTGAAAATCGGAGTCTGTATACCCATAACCTGCAGTTCGTTCCTCCATAAATTATTAACTTATCCTTGGTACCTTTAAGATACTTTAGGATATGTTTAATGGCCATCCAATGGTCATTACCTGGATTGGACTGATATCGACTAGTTACGCTAACAGCAAAACTGATATCAGGCCTCGTACATAACATGTCATACATTATGCTACCCAAACACGAAGCATAAGGTTGGTTAGACATTCTAACCTTCTCATCTTCTGTTTGTGGACACATCTTCTTAGAAAGATGTATCCCATGTCTGAACGGTATGTTTGCTGTCTTACAGTTACCAAAACTATACCGTTCTAAGATCTTATCTACGTACGTTGATTGGGATAACCCAATCAGCCTCCTTTGTCTATCTCTATAGAGTTTTATCCCTAAAACATAGGAAGCTTCTCCCAGGTCCTTCATGGAGAAATTCTTACAGAGGTACGCTTTGACGCTTTGTAACATACCTAAATCATTCCCAATGATTAGGATGTCATCAACATATAGGACTACAAATACGACCATGCTCCCACTGGCCTTCTGATACACATAGGATTCTTCCGAATTCTTGAGAAAACCAGACGATCTAATAATCTCGTCGAATCGAAGATTCCAACTTCGTGAAGCTTGTTTAAGTCCATAAATGGACTTCTTAAGCTTACATACCATGCCCGAGTTTTCGCTGGACGTAAAACCTTCGGCTGTTCCATATAGATTTCTTCATCAAGAAATCCATTTAGAAAAGCCGTTTTGACATCCATTTGCCAAATCTCGTAGTCATGATACGCAGCTATAGAAAGCAAAATCCGAATAGACTTAAGCATTACTGGTGAAAAAGTTTCATCGTAGTCGACGCCAGGTCGCTGCGTGTAACCTTTTACTACCAGTCGGCCTTGTAAGTTTCAACCTTACCGTCAGGCCCGCGCTTCCGTTTGTAAACCCATTTACAACCGATAGGAAAAATTCCTTCGGGAAGCGAAATCAAGTCCCAAACTTGATTTTCATGCATTGAGTCTATCTCGGATTTCATGGCACTTTGCCATTTCACGGAGTCGATGTCCAACATCGATTCTCTATAGGTGAAAGGATCTGTCTCTTCAACTAAGAGAACATCCAGACTCTTTTCTTGTATCAAATACAAGCGTTCAGGAGGTCTAGATACCATTTCCAACCTACGGAGTGTGTGTGTTGAAGGTCCTTCATCTACTTGAACTTCAGGTTCCTCCGTTGGTTCGTTGTTTTCAGGTTGGACTTCATCAAGCTCAACCTGTCTATGATTACCACCTTCTGACAAAAATTCTACTTCTAGAAATTTTGCGAAGCGAGCTACGAACACATTTCGATGCTCGGTATCATAGAACAGATATCCCCTCGTATTTGAAGGATATCCGACAAACCTAAACTTTTGCCATCGAGGCGAAAAGCTTATCTTGCTGAGTCACCCTGACATAGGCAGGACAACCCCAAACCTTAATATAACTAAGATTTGGTCTCCTACCGAACCATATCTGATACGGAGTCGTAGGAACAGCTTTTGAAGGAATCTTGTTCAAAAGATGTGCGGCTGTTAAGAGAGAGTAGCCCCATAGATAATAGGGCAAATCTGTGAAACTCAACATTGATCGGACCATATCCAATAAAGTCCGATTTCTCCTCTCAGACACTCCATTGTGCTGTGGAGTACCTGGAGGAGTATATTGAGCGAGAATCCCATTCTCCTTCATATAATCCATGAACTCACCACTCATATATTCGCCGCCTCGATCTGATCGAAGGCATTTAATATATTTACCAGTTTGTTTTTCTACTTCATTTCGGAACTCTTTGAACTTTTCAAAGGTTTCCGATTTATGTCTCATCAAATAGACATAACCGTACCGTGACAGATCATCGGTAAAAGTAACGAAGTACGAATAACCACTGTGAGCAGTTTGACTTAGTGGACCACATACATCAGAATGTACGAGTTCCAGTAAGTTAATGGCACGGTGTCCAACACCAGAAAATGGGGCTTTGGTCATTTTACCCTGAATACATGATTCACAAGTTGGATAGGATTCAATGGTAAGATCTGGTATCAAACCATTCCTAACCAATTGGGTAAGGCGTTTAACGCCAATGTGACCAAGTCTCATATGCCAAAGTTCAGTATTATTAATTACAGGTAAACTACGTTTATTAACTCCAGTATTTATTATATCTTTTGAAGTTTGCAATGTATAATGACCATCCTGGTTTGGACAACAAAGGATCTGAATATTATTACTATCATATAAATATAAAGAAATGTTCTTAATATTAATACAAAAGCCTTCTGTATCCAATACAAAAAGTGATATAATATTAGCTACACATCCAGGTACAAAATGACATTCATTTAACAAAAGTGTCTTATTCGGCAATGAGATCTCGCATACTCCCACAGCAACTGCATCCAAAGAGTCTCCACTCCCGAACCGCAACTGCATCTCCCCAGGCTTCAGCCTCATACTTTCCTTCAGCACCTGCAACGAATTGCAAATGTGAATGGGACAAGCAGAATCTAAAATCCAGTTGGATGTAACGGCTTCACAAGCCAAAGATAAATCAATAACTGGAAAAATAAAAGTACCTGATGTAGATGCTCTGTCTCTCCTCAGCTGGGCGATGTAATCAGGACAGTTCCTTTTCCAATGCCCGACTTTGCCGCAGTGGTGGCATTTGTCTTCAGAAGCCCTCTTGGGCTTAGCAATCTTCGCCTGTTGTTGAGGACCGAAAGCCTTCTTCTTCTTCCCTTTCTTCTTCTTTCCCTTGGACCATCATTGGGAAGAAGCGGAGAGAGAAGTAGATCTAGGTGGGCGAGTCGGTACTCCCTTCTTAAGATCCTCTTCTGCCGTGAGCAACATCCTATGTAGCTCCTGGTAGGTACAGACAGTCCCGTTCATGTTGAAGTACATCATGAACTGGCGAAATGAAGCTGGAGTGAACCAAGAATGACACTCCTACCGAGAATGTCATTCAAGATGAGATTATGTTGCCTCAATTGATCGATCAAATCGATCATCTGAAGAACATGTGGGCTAACATTTTGCCCCTCATCCAGACGCGCATGGAACAGTTCCATGGCGACTTTGTGAACAATCACTTGTTCTTGGTTCTCAAACGATTGTCTCAATCGCGTCATCATACTATAAGAATCTAGCATACCATAGTACTGTTGCTTGAGTTTCGGAGAAAGCGAAATAAGGATATATGATTTAACCCTTAAATCATCATCCTTCCAAGTTTCAAAAACTTGGCGTTCCTCCTCCGAAGCATCCGCACCCACAGCAAGGGGCAACGGACCCTCAAGAACATATCCCAGCTTTTCGGAATCGAGGACAATCCTCAAATCCAATTCCCAGTCAGTGAAGTTCTCAGCGCCTTTCAGTTTGTTCGCATCAAGCATACGCGCAAAATGATTTGTGGATTGTGCCGCCATCGCCAATCTATCATATAGATCACGAAAAACGGTTAGCAGAAAATAAGCAGTTTCATATAATATCAAAAGCATAAACTAGATCATGGATTTTTAATCTAAAAATGCCTCTCCCACTTATCATGCAATACTGTAATCCCCAAACAGAATACAAAGATTTAATAATTAAATTAAATACTAATAGTGAAAGGTGGATCCCGTGAATATACTTCGGCTCACAGCAGAGGCACGGTCTCGCCTACGTATATTCATCAGGTAGACAACTCATTTGTCAATCATTCTCTAATGACTCATGGGTTTCCGGTCCTGGTCGTTTCTCGTTGTCAATGCGAAGGCAGGCCCACAAGGAGACGTACCAAGGTTAAACTCGTCAATGATAAACTCAAGTTACTTACGTAATCCTGACAGCTAGGGCACGTTCAGAATTCCTCTTTTACTTGAATTTACCTAGTATCTGATATACATCCGGTATAAATAAATCTCTATCGGCTACACCCTCACAGCAGAGACACGGTCTCAGATGTAGTCACAGAGAAATATTCATAAACCGTATTGACAAGACGGACCACATAACATGCATCAAATACATAATTACATTAAAACCTTATTAATTAGGGATTTTCCGCTAAGTGTCATACACCCTAAATCTAACCAAATTAGATTCTAATAAGCATGCATAAAGTCAAGAAAACAAGATTAAACGTTGATTCAATTAAGGCTAATCATTTTAGGTGGCCTAGAATCAGACTTGCTCTGATACCATTTTGTAGGGGTTTTTAGGGGCTGAATCCGGTAACGCAGCGGAAGCGGTGGAAAATCATATTTTCCGATTTCAAAAATTTTTCTCGGATTAACTAAATAAACACATTTATTTAATTATCCAATAATCAAATTATGAAACAAAATTCAAATGAATCATATCCAAGTGAATTTACCAAATTACCCTTACATTGGTATTTTGTCCATTTTAGTCCGAAATTGATCTAATCAATTTTGAATGATTCTAAATCATTTCTAAGATGAACTTAGCATGTTCAAAACATCAAAACACCAAAAGCACCAAAAATCTCAAATTCCTTCATCAAGGCCGAATGCACATCCAAGGTGCCATAATGTGCATTTTGTCATTTCATGCTTCAAAACACATACAAATGTTATCCAATCAACATGAAACTTTATATGTATCATAGACACATCCAAATGCACAACATATATGAAAATCCCCAAATTTGGAATTGGTCATGAACCCTAATTTTTCAATTTCCACAAATTGGACAAATTAGACCAATACATTAAATCAATTACTTCAATCATCATTCTCACATCCAATCCAAGTCTCAACACAATGAAAAAACTCAAGATCAAATCTAGGTCATCTAAGAGTGGGTCAACAACTCTAGATTAGCAACATGGTTTCCAAAACCTTAAAAGAAAGCTTATTACTACAATAGTCATACAATTCCTTCATCACACATGCTTTACACCTCCATCAAAAACTTCCATCAACAAAAACCACAAGGAAAAAAGAAAGAAATAACCTAAGAATATCATATATTAAAGCCTAGAACCTAAGGAACAATTCTTTACTAATAGCAAGTTCAAGAAACTTACTAAAATCCAAGCTTTCTTGATTTTTGTCTTTCTTTTCTCAAGTTTCCTTTGGCTTCTTCAATGGAGTTTCTTTTAGTAAAGTGTATTAGGTTAGAAAATGAAAAAGAAATGAAAACAATATATACTTCTACAATTTTAGCCTTGGCCGAAAATCAAGCAAGCATATACCAAATATTTTATTTCAATTTCATTTCAAAATCATTTAATCAACTTGAAATATCTAAAACACTTTATGAATATTTATTTAAGTCAACAAAGGCAACTAATATCATTTACTTCAAATATCATAATGTAAGATATTTATATTTTAATTAATTTAATCAGTTAACAATTAAATAATTAATTATTAATCAAATACAAATATATTAAATATATGTATAATATTTACATTAAATATTAAAAACATATATTCATTTAGGATATAAGTCAAATAACTCATTTGACTATTAATTAATGTGTATTTAAATTAATCAAGTATTAAATATAAATACACAATTATTAGGTAAATGACTATCTAGTCCCTTTAGCACGTATCTTGCGTTTAACCTTTAAACGACTTTATAAATAATCAATATTATTTATAATGTTGCTCTAGTGCTCTACGAGTATGTTTCATTATTGAGACTCTCTAGATTCAGGTATATCCGTCACAAAATCTAATTTCGTGTCCATAATCTATCCACCCGTAGATTATGACGATCACAGATAATCTCGCTGAACCATACAGGTCGAGGTCATGGAAAATGTATAATTCCTCCGTCACAGGTATCCGGATAAATCCCAGAGATATAGAGTATGTAACGTCAAATCTCTACGGGGATTATCCAGTCGACTATTCCATTACCAATCTCTAAAAGAATGTTTAGAACTAGCTTCTAAACTTTACCACGGGCCCATGGTTTTATCTGATTGCTAATCATATGGACTACCTATGCTCTGGTACACAGAACTGACGGATCCTATCTTGATACACATAGGACACCCTGAGGATCTGTCCACACCCAACGAACAGGCGGAGGTCTGATCTAAATAGATCGGTGATGTGACTGCCGTCTAAGTGTAGAAGATGTCTCATGTGCCCACAATGGCATCTCAAGTCTAAGAATTACAAGTGCTACTCAACCCGAGAAGATTCTTATTGACGCTGGTGTACCATCCATTAAGAATCTTCGGTGAGTCGTTCAGTGTTTATACGCTATAAACACCTACACGTCTATACTAGTCTCCAAGACTAATGGTTCATTGAGAAACCATTGGAATCATATATTCCAGTATACGAACATGTACCGGTCTCAACGGGTTTACTTTACTGACCAAGTAGTGTAAACCTTGACCAGGAACTGTCTGAGAATGACAACGTCATGATACTACTCAATGTCAGTTGCGACTCTTTTGCAACAGTTTCATTACTAATCATTCTAAGGTCATTACGTCTTTACCATATTAAAAGATAGATTATATTATAGAAACTGCATATATTATTCATAATAATAATGTTTTACAGAAGTATTCAACAGAAATACAACCGGGAATTGGCGCTCTGAGCACCAACCCCAACATAATTTGACTTTAGGCAGGTTCATCTTGGCAAGGTCTGGATTGATCATGTTCAACCCCACCGATTTTGGAAACGGGTCGCTGTCCACTGCCATCTTTTTCTCGAACGTAATTCATCCAGATTCTATGGCATCCTGTAAGACATTACGAAAAACAAGGAAATTATTAGTTGTATGAGACCATGCATTGTGCCACTTACAATATTTTTTACTACCGATTTGCTCGGCTGTTGGCAACGTATGTCTGTCGTTCAAGCTAATTTGCTTGTCCTTATGCAACTGGTCAAATATAACATCGACTTTAGTAATATCAAAGGAGAAGTTCCTGCTCTTTTTATCATTCTTTTCACTCGCTTGGGGTTCCGCCCACGTCTTACAAACGTAAGGTTTCCCTTTAACCAATTCGGCCAAACATATATCAGCCGACTCGGTGTTTACTTCACCCATTTCATAGTCGATATTCCTATAATATGTCACTTTGCTTGAATTCTTCATTTGCTCATCTTCTCGTAATAATCGCTCATAATGCACCACACTAGTGGCGAGTTGGGGAAGGTCCCAAAACTCGCGATCGTGAAACTTCTTTTTTAGATCGAGATTTAAACAACCTTGAGCAATCCTCACAAATTCTTTTTCGGGCAAAGGCACGTAACATCGGCCTCGGGCTACCTTAAACCGTTGTAAAAATGTCTCGGCCCACTCTTGGCAATTGTTTTAGGTTTGCCAAATCGGCTAAGGCCACTTCAGATTCAGCCTTGTAAAATTGAGCATGAAACAGTTGCTCCATCTGCTGCCAACTTTCTACCGAATTGGACGGCAGACTGACATACCAGGAGAAAGCTACCCCTGACAGTGATCCGTGAAATAATCTCAGTTTGGTGAAATCATTGACTTCCCCACACTTGAGGGTAAATCGTCCTACGTGTTCCATGGTAGAAACTTCCCCTGATCCCGTAAAGAGGGAAAAATCTGGTATCTTGTAGTTTCTAGGCCATGGATAGGCCACATCGACCCAATCAGGATACAGTTTCCGATATCTTGGCCGAATTGGCCGTATGCCTAGACCAAATTGGTTTTGAAGGATCTCGGTCATTTGCTCCCTTAGCATATCATTGCCATTAAATGACATAACTATGGGCGGTGGCTGCGGTCCTCTCAAAAGTGGGACATAATCATGATTCTGCCCCTGAGAAACCTGGACACCCTGAGGCAACACCACTTCAATTTGCGCCATATCTGGCCCTTGGTGTATATTCGGCCTTAATTGTGGGCCATTGCCTCCAGGACTTATTCCTCCCCTGAGAACCGTAAGGATGTTGGTCCCCTGTGGAGGAACATTACTAGGACCAGCCTCCTGACTGCTCGCCGCAGGGAGGGGCGTAGTCCACGGCAGCGCCGTCCCGCTGTTTACACATTTGGCCATTAATTCATTCATCGAGCTTAGATGTTTAGCCATGTTTTCATAATGCGAATTGGTAGTTGATTCGAATTTTTCTATGACATGCGTATTTTGAAGCCTAACCTGTTCGACAACATCCTGTGTGAATTCACCGAACAACGCGTGCACCGCGTTAGGGCTGAGTTCTCTCATAGATTCGTACCGATTAGCATCTGCCAGACCCTCGAATTGACCCACTATGGCTGGAACGTTGAGCTGGTTGGTTTGCTCCAGTCCTCCTTCCTCCGCAGTTGAGCCAGTTTGAGCATTTCTTTTCGGAGGCATCTCCACTCTTTACACCAAATCTCCCACTGTGGTCGCCAAAAACTGTTTGCGCAATTTTTATGCGTGAAGAAAGAAGAGCGTGTAAGGTTCAAACCTCCTGAGACAAAGTCCCAGCAAGGGGCGTTTGATTGAGTGAATAAACCTTCAAGGGGCACAAGCACACAAGTTACAGTCCTAAAGTTACAATCTAAGAAATGAAAAATAAAAATATGCTCATTTGAGTCTTCATTTGATCGAGGCTTTCTCTCTTGGTATAGATAAGCTTTTATAGTGAAGTTTTTCAACCGTTTTAAGCGGTTCCAGTATCTCCCTGCAGTTGCTGGATCGTGCATGTAACCGCTGAGCTGCGCTTCTCAACTGCTTGGTTGTGGAGGAAAACTGTCCAACTGCCATGATCGTGGAAATAATCGTATCATGGGTTTTCGTCCTAAACGTAACCGCATCATGGGTTTTCGTCCTAAACGCTGGTCCGATCGCCCCACGCTCTTTGTCGCCCATTTGGTCCATCGCCCTTCTTCCCTTCGCTCTTTCTTTAGTCCCAGGGCGATTTCGTTCTATGGTGGAGATTTTCGTCTGTTAACACAGATATATCCAATCCACTAACACATAATTATTGCATATTAAAGTGGGGTGTTATAGGCCATCTGAGGAGAGACTGTCATGTACAATCTGTTGATATTACACTTGTACATTTTTTAATCGAAGACGGCCCAACCCTTGGCAAGCAGGATTATAGTAGAGATGAGACAGAGGCCGCCAGGCAGGAGATAGATAGTCTGCAACAAAAGGCGGACCTCTTCTAGCAGAATCCAAGCACGAGTTTTTACCATGATGCCTCAGAATAATCAGGTAATTGATGCAGCAGATATATGTATTCTTTTGTTTGATTTTCCACCTGTTTGAGTGGGACTATGGAATCCTTATATTTGCCCCATTGCTGCATTTATCACTATTGAATGATAATATCGCATAGATAATTTCAGAGTTGATATTCAAATAGATTTCCTTAGTTAAAGTGTATGATAGCATCGTAAGGATAAGAGGGGTCACTTGAGAACTAGATGGAGAAGACAGTTCCCCAATTGTTTATCAATGGAGGAATATATCACGTCTTTAATTTATTTTGATTCGAGGACGAATCATTTTAAAGAGGGAGAATTGTAACCTCTGAAATTTTACAATAAAGTTAAACTATAACTACGGTGGTTAGAATTCGAAATTTTCCTAATTTATGAGGTTTAATAATTTCGAAAGCTGGATTGAATCAAATGAGTCTATGAACTTTACATTGAAAACGATGTAACAAGTAAGTAAAGTGGTTTTACTAAGGATGTGAGTATAAAATGAACTTAAGTAAAAAGATAGCCCAAAAACTAAATTAATCTAAAGATGTAGGGGGAATATTAAGCTAAAATTAAAGGGGTTATGTGTAATTAACCAAAATAATTCTCTACACATTTCTTTAAAACTCAATAAAAGAGAAGAAAATAAAAAAGAAAGAAACAAATATCTTCCTTACCTTTCTCATTTTCGAAACTTGATGAAGGATGAGGCCAATGATTTTGCTTCAAACAAATCAAGATTTGTGGAGGAGCCAACAACAAAACAATTAGCTAAGAACATATACAAGCTCTAGAAAGTGATTTGAGCAAGAACCAAGGTAGATTAAGGTAAGAAAAATTACATCCAACAGGTTATAATTTTGAGCTTTGTTGTGGTAATGATTATATGTTGTTGTAAATATTTATGGAGTTGTGTTGAGATGATAAATGCTTAATAAAAATGATTATGATTATGATGTGTTGAGTTAATGGTGTGTGTATGAACATGATTGGTTGGTGTTGAATGATAAGGATGAATGGTGTGATAATGGTTGAAGTATAAATGTGAATATTTGGGTGGTTTGAGTTGTTTGGATTCATGCATATGTTAAATAATTGTAATGGCTATTGTGAATATGTTTTGGTGCATGAATGAGTGAATAACATTTTAGATTGTATGTAAATAATGGCCTATTGTACTTGAATTAAATGGGGCAGAAAATGGCTAAAGAGTCTGTGCACAGGGGTGATGTTTGGCTTATTAGTTTAATTGTACACCTTTGTTTAACGAACCGTAAAATTATACATAAACTAAACATAATAAGGTTCAAAATAGTCAAAAACTAGATTTTCCCATTTAAACATGAATGAACGGAAAATTTTGAAATGTGGTTATTTTGCATAAAGACCTGATACTGTTTTTGTTTGGGCAATGTGTAAAGATTCGACTATAACTTTAGTTCTAAGATTCGAAATCAAGAATCATAAAAAGCCACATAAACTAGAAGTTTCAGCTTCTGTCCTGTTAGTGGGACCTCTAATTTTGAATTTATGATATTTCAATTTAGGTAACTCTAAATCGGGGTCGATAAAATTCGTAGGGATCGTTGATGTTCTGATTTTATAGTAAAGATGATTGTTCATGCATAACATGTTCTGTTCATTTGTGAGAAAATACTCAATGCCATTTATATATCCTAACGAAGGTCATCCAATTGTAGATCAACGTCAGGATGAACAATCAGCTACACCGTGATCTAGTGAGCATAAAATTGTTTATTTTCCAGAAAATTGTTTAAGTTTTAGAGTTTCACAGGGTGGCAAAACGAATCAATGAATCGAATTTGTATCAAATCCTAAACGAATCGAATCAAAATGTGATAGATTTGTATTCGATTCGTTTATTAAACGAATCCTAATATCAGAATTCGTATATTCGTTTAGTCAATGATATTATTTAATAAAATAATTTACCACACTTGATTTACATTAATTCTTCATAAATATATACATATGAAATATGTAATTAATATATTTACTAAAAATACCTTATCAAATATCGAAAATATTAATTTTTCTATGATAATTAATTATAATTTCTCGAATCTTAATTGAAAATTAACAAGAACTAGTAAATAAAAATAATAAAACGAATCATAAATGAATCAATGAGATTAAATTCGTATTCGATTCGTTTAATAAACAAATCGAATCGAATTGACCAATTTATTAAACGAATCCATTTTTTCAAACCCGTATTCGCTTTAAAGTGAATCGAATCAACGAATAAATGAATCATGACCCAAATTGCCACCTCTAATTTCACATACATATGCTTGGATTTTAAAGGGTTGCTAGTTTTACATTAAATGCCCAATTCGTGAATTTAATTTGTGTTTTTATTTGATATTTTGGATTCAAGCTCAAGCATGATGATGAATTATTGAATTTATTATGAGTTTAAAAAATATGATTTGAGTTATATTTCATGAAGTAATATGTTGAATTAGTTTTTATGTCATTGATTTGTGAAATTTCTATGCTATTAAATTCCATATTTAATAAGACGATATCTAATTTATGTATTTTTAAACATAGTATTAAGTTCATCATAGAAATGGCTTTTAAGATATATGCGAGCGTACACAAGGTGTCTCGGTACATATGACGATGTTGGGAAAGACGTCTAAATCTCGATTGCTGCAGATTTATTTTAAAGATTTCTAGAAATGTATATATGCAAGCTTATGCGGGGATGACGACCGAATCCCGATATATATGGCGATGTCAAGGGAGACGTGTTATCGGAGATACAGATTACCCATAGGACCAGAGTTACAAATTACTTCAGGTGTGAAATTGAACAATTTCAAAGTTTTTAAAAAAAATGATATTTATTCCATTTACTAGGTGGGAAAATGATAATTTCCCATTTTAAAATTTGACTTAAATTAAATAGAAAAACTTCTATTCTAATAGAATATTTTTTTTTTTTTTGGAGAACCCCTTATTATTATTATTATTGCTTAAACTTGTATTATCCGAGGCTATTTAAACGAAAACTCATTATCCCATTAGTAGATCCCTATTTCCAATTAAACTTGTAGAAAAATTCTTATAAACAAGTTTCCGCAAACAAACATAGTAAGTTTACACTTATACCATCGCATTGTGCATCGATCAAATATTACATGTTGTGATGAACACACACAATAGAGGAGATGTGAGATAAAATTTTTCTTTATTATCACACAAACAAGGAATTACAAAGCTTACAACCCTAAGCTTTACAAAAAAACTCTCAACCCTCTTTACTCTCTATTCTTACAAATTTGGGATTTCTGGGATGATTTTCACAAAACTATGGTGCTCCTTTTATAGTTGCCAAAACCTGTTGCCAGCTTCTTCAACACGTTTTGCTTTTGCCAGCTTCTTCAACAAGTTTTACTTTTGCCAGCTTCTTCAACAAGTTACTTTTGCCAGCTTCTTCAACAAGTTACTTTTGCTTGCTGACTCCAATAAATCTCCCACTCGGTGAAGATTTGCCTTAAAATCTGAGCCGACCATCAATCATCCAAACCAGATCCTCAAAATGATCCTCCATTGGCTGCATCTGTATGACTGCCTACGTACCCTGAGTTGGGATCAAGCCAATCGTAGTTCTCTGTATCTCCCCACTCTGACTATGTGGAGAGTTTTGTCATCCCGGCTATGGCACGACAGATTTCAAGCTTCTCCTTCGGTAAAACCTTCGTGAACATATCGACACCGTTGTCGTCGGTGTGAATTTTCCTGAGTTCTAACAGCCTTGAGCTCAGGACGTCCCGTATCCAGTGATACCTCACATCGATATGTTTTGACCTCGAATGAAATGTGGAATTTTTACCGAGATAGATAGCACTCTGGCTATCATAGTACAAAATGTACTTCTCCTGCTTGAAACTCATTTCCTGGACGAATGTCTTCATCCACAACAATTCTTTGCAAGCCTCTGTCACTGCAATGAATTATGCCTCTGTTGTAGAAAGTGCAACACATCTCTGCAACCTAGACTGCCATGCCACAGCTCCTCCTGAGAGAGTAATCAGATACCCAGAAGAAGACTTTCGGGTATCCACATCTTCTGCCATATCTGAATCAGTGTAGCCCATCAACACTGGTTCGCTGCTTCCAAAACATAGCCTCATTTTGGATGTGCCTCGAAGATACCGCATAATCCATTTGATGGCATTCCAGTGTTCCCTTCATGGGTTTGACATAAACCGGCTGACCAATCCAACTGCGTGTGCTAAGTCTGGCCTCGTGCACACCATGACATACATAAGACTTCCCACTGCTGAGGTGTATGGAACCTGTTTCATTTTCTCATTCTCTGACTCAGTAGAGGGACTCTTTTGTGTACTCAATCTAAAGTGGGTAGCAAGAGGAGTGCTAACCGCTTTAGCCTTGTCCATCTGGAATCTCTGAAGTACCTTCTCGATGTACTCCTCCTGTGACAAGTATAACCTTCTGGCTCTCCGATCACGGCCGATCCTGATGCCAAGAATCTGTTTAGCTGGCCCCAAGTCTTTCATCTCAAAAGACTTACTCAGTTGCTGCTTCAAATTATCAATCCTCGATTGATTCCGGCCAACTATCAACATATCATCTACATATAACAATAAGATGATAAAGTCATCGTCAGAAAATATCTGAACGAAAACACAATGGTCTGAAGTAGTCTTCTTATATCCCTGCTCCCCCATAACTGACTCAAACTTCACGTACCACTATCTCGGTGTCTGTTTCAAACCGTAGAGGCTTTTCCTGAGTCTGCACACATGATCCTCTTTCCCTTTGACTCTGAAGCCTTCTGGTTGCTCCATGTAAATTTCTTCTTCCAGATCCCCGTGAAGAAATGCGGTATTGACATCCATCTGCTCAACTTCCAGGTCGAGGCTTGCTGCTAAGCTGAGTACCACTCTGATGGATGACATCTTCACAACCGGAGAGAAGATTTCATCGAAGTCAATGCCTTTCCTCTGATTGAATCCCTTGACGACTAGTCTGGCTTTGTATCGGGGTTGTGAAGTATGTTCCTGTTGCTTCACCCTATTCACCCATTTGTTCTTCAAAGCCCGTTTGCCTCTTGGCAATTTCACCAACTCAAAAGTGTGATTGTCATGCAAAGATTTCATCTCATCTTGCATGGCTTCCTCCCACTTTTCTCTGTCTTCTGTTTCCACAGCCTCCTGGTAGCTCTCGGGTTCTCCCCCATCAGTAAGCAGCACATACTCATATGCAGAGTATTTGGTTGAAGGTCGCCTCTCTCTGTCAGACCTTCTCTGTGGAACTGTTGGTGTAGCTTCTGGTACTGGTGGTTGATCATGATCATCATCTCTGGGAGCTTCATCACATGTACCCTCATGTCTGGGAACCTCATATTCAACTCGTACTGGCATCGGTGTATGAGGTTCTGGATTCACATCTCTGTATCGCTGGGGCATTATCTTCATCTCCTTTCTGATATCTTCTATGGTCTGGTCTTTAACGAAGACAACATCTCGGCTCCTGACGATCTTCTTTTTCACAGGATCATACAGTTTGTAGCCGAAATCATCCTGACCATAGCCAATAAAGACACACTGTCGCATTTTTGCATCAAGCTTGGATCTCTCATCCTTTGGGATGTGTACAAAAGCTTTGCACCCAAAAAATGGCAAGTGTTCGTATGACACTTCTTTACCTGTCCAAGCTTGGTTAGGAACATTATCTTTTAGTACGACTGCTGGGGACATGTTCAAAACATGTACTGTTGTGTTGAGTGCCTCCCCCCAAAATGTCTTCGGCAGCTTGGCTTGTGACAGCAAACTTCTGACCCTTTCGCACAAGGTTCTGTTCATTCTCTCAGCTAGGCCATTCAGCTGAGGTGTCTTCGGAGGTGTCGTTTGATGTCAAATTCCTTGCGTCTTGCAGTACTGATCAAACAGACCTCTGTATTCTCCACCGTTATCTGTTCTGATGCATTTGAGTTTCTTACCGGTTTCTCTCTCCACCAGGGCGTGAAACTCCTTGAACACTCCCAACACTTGATCTTTTCTCTTCAAGGTGTATGCCCAGATCTTCCTTGAATGATCATCAATGAATGTCACAAAATACAGTGACCCACCAAGTGTTCGTGTCTGCATCGGACCACATACATCTGAATGTATGAGGTCAAGTACCTCCGGTTTCCGCTGAGGCGGGGAGCTCTGGAAGGACACTATGTTCTGCTTTCCAGCCATGCAGTGTTCACACTTCCGTAAGTGTGAGTTCTTCAATTCCGGAAGAACATTCCGCCTGCGTAGTACTCCATCCCCGTTTGACTCATGTGACCGAGCTTTTTATGCCATAGCTCGGCTGCCTCATTACGTTGACTGTATTTATGCTACTATTTGAAAGCTTAGCATGCATCAAATACAGAGTTGAATCTTTCTTACCTCGTGCCACGACCATTGATCCTTTAGTGAGCTTCCAGGTGCCGTCACTAAAGGTGCTGCAGAAACCTTCATCATCCAGCTTGCCTGTTGAGATCAGGTTTAACCGGATGTCAGGGATGTGCTTGACTCCCTTCAACACTAGCCTTGTCCCGTTGTCTGTTTCAAGGCAGATGTCTCCAATACCGACGGCTTTGGACTGTCCGTCATTCCCCATCCTTACAGCACCGTAGTCCCCTGGTGTGTAAGATGAAAAAAAGTCTCTGCGAGATGTGGCGTGTATGGAGGCGCCACTATCTATCACCCAACTGGTCTCGTGGCTGGCAAGATTCACAACATCTTCTTCATAATATGCAGAAGTCTTTGGAGGTCTTTTCGGTGGTAGTAGCAACTCTTTCTTGGTTAGAGTCACCATCTCTCCTGGACTGCTCGTTCTTCAGTTTGTAGCAATCCCTCTTCATATGGCCTTTCTTCTTACAGTGATAACACTCAATATCACTCGTTCTTGATTTCCTCCGGTTCTTGTCTGATCTCCATGGGCCTCGGCTTTTACTCCTCCCCTTCTGGTGTTCTTCTCTGTCATTAGAGCTTCTGAGGTTGAGGTTGATGCTGACTTCTGCATTCTCGTCCTCTTTTCTTCCTCGAAGATCCTGGTCTTTGCCATCTCCATAGTGACTTTCCCATCTTCGGCTGAATTTATCACCGTAGATCTGAACGTTTCCCAAGATTCTGGTAACGTATTAAGGAGTATTAAGCCATTTACCTCATCACCGAAGTCTATGCCCAATCCCGACAATTCTTTCATTGTTCCGAGGAAATCGTTGATGTGGTCCGCCACAGCTGTACCTTCCTGGTATTTCAAACCCATCATCTTCTTGATGTAGTACAGCTTGTTGTTGCCAGTCTTTGCTCGGAAAAGCTCCTCCAGCTTTCTCCATAAGACACGTGCATTTGTTTCTTCACTGACATGGTTGACGATACTATCGTCGATCCACTGACGAATAGTACTGCATGTTTTCAGGTGCAGATTAGCCCACTTCTCATCGGACATTCCTTCTGGTTTCTGCTCCAGAAATACCGATCCATCATAGTCCTTCACATACAGAAGGTCTTTCATCCTTCCTCTCCATGTGAAATAGTTTGTACTGGTTAACAAAACCATTTTTCCGTTGCCCCATCCATCATAAAAATTCTAAGCAGAATTTCAAAAAATGGACCTCACCGTTGTGTCCGGAATGGTAAAAAATGGTGGAAATGACACTTCGTTTGTCAAAATCCGACACATGGACCAAATTGTAAATTTCAGAAATTACAGGGGTCAAAGTACAATTTCCGAAAGTTCAGGGGCCAAAGTGCAATTACGAAAAGTTCAGGGACTAAATTACAATTTCTGAAACTATAGGGGCTAAATTGTAATTTCCAGAAAGTTCAGGGACTTTCTGAAATTTACCAGACACCGCTGACGTGGCACTGCTGACGTGGCAGATGACTGGGCGCTGACGTGGCCGATGACTGTGCGCTGACTCAGCGCTGACTGGGCGGCTATTCTGGACCTCCGATCGATCGCCGGAAAATATCACCGTGCTCGTCTCACCGTGAAAAATCCGATGGTATGCTTAAAATCGATTTTCGACAACTTTCGTCGGAACCGACTTTCCGAACTGAATCTCCGTTACCGAGTTTCGGGATCCCACCGTGGAACCTTAGCTCCTGATACCACTTGTTGTGATGAAACACACACAATAGAGGAGATGTGAGAGAAAATTTTTCTTTATTATCACACAAACAAAGAATTACAAAGCTTACAACCCTAAACTTTACAAAAAACTCTCAACCCTCTTACTCTCTATTCTTACAAATTTGGGATTTCTGGGATGATTTGGGATTACTGGCAACACGTTTTGCTTTTGCCAGCTTCTTCAACAAGTTACTTTTACAAGCTTCTTCAACAAGTTACTTTTGCTTGCTGACTCCAACATTACACAAGTAAAATATTTAACTAGACGTATATATAGCATACAATTACAGTAACTAGCCTAAGCAACCCATGATCGAGCGCACACTTCATCTCCTACAAGTCAGCATTCTCCGGCAGCCGGAAACGCCTTACAAAGCTGCCACGTCGTCTTTCGACACGATGCCACTTGTCGTTCCAATCCTCTTCCTCTTTACTTCTCTCCCCGCTTATCTGGAGTGTGTTCCCGTCTTCTACTCGCACCTTCACTTCCTCTTTCTTCACCCTTGCCCCCATTATCGCACAATGCTTTAAGAGTAGTCAATAGGGTTTTTGCAAATTTACAAAACGGTGAAATTAGGGCACACAAGCCTACAAGGCAGCCTACGATAGCTGTTTCACTTTGCTTCATGTGTCTATATATCTAGCTTTACAGGTCAGGCTTTCGCTATAAATAGAATCTGAAATAGATTATATATAGCTTTAACATGTACAGGCTCTCGCTATAAGCAGAATTTGAAAAAGATTGTGATCAATGATGTAGTAGGAACTGAGAAAACATCTGATTTTTCAAAAATAAATAGCCCACGAAACAATTTTCTCTCTCACAGAAATTTTCGGAGCAGGCGATTACACCATTCACCTACATAGCTCCGCCATATACGTAGCCTTATGGAAAAAAAAAAAAAAACTGTTTCCAGGATTTTAATCCGTTAACTGATTAATTAATGTTAAGTTCAGAGTTTACAAAGCGAGAACCTGGGAAATCAGCATGAAAGACATGAGCGTTCTCAGTTTCTTGCCAATCAACGTGAGCGTGAGCGAAGTTGGAATTGGTGATTTCTTGATCACGTTCTTGATCTCGAATCCAGATCGTCTCATTGTTAAAAGGGTTCCACATATCAGAAGAGTAAGGTGTTCCGAACCACATTGGATCATCTCTGCCGCGCAGCCTTCCGAAGAACCATGATCCCGTTGATGTTATTGTTATTGCAGGTGGCTATCTTTGTCATTGCATGGAATTCTTGTTTCCTTTTATACAAAAAGGTGGGAAGAATCGACAGCGGTACATGTTTGTATGTGCATGGTGTTGCTCTCGTGTTTAACTGCCACGTGGAGGATATCTGACACGTGTGTTGTCATACGCCTGCCACATAATCCTCATTTGTGCCACTTTGTAAAGAGAGAGACGATCGGTGGAGCTTGGCCATTTTATTGTGTGTATTTAATTTTATAAGGATTGCCAAATCAGCTTGGGAGAGAGAAATAAATTGATAAATCAGAGTAATTCAATAAATTAGTAAATGACATGTATAATTTAATATATATATTTTTAATTATTTTTTAATATTTTAACACGCGTGACAATAAATTATTTGAATATTACACGAATGACGTGATATCTCTATTGTATTATAGATTTTCTCGAAAAACAATACATATCACCCACACCCACTTCCAAGAACAAATATATGGATTTCAAGTCAACTTTTAACAACTGTATTTGAACATAACATGGATTTCAACTCTTCTTTAAATTTCCAACACCCTTCCATTTTCAATACAACTGTAAAATTCAATTTCCCTTGAGGAATGAGGTCTCATTGGTCTCTGCAAATGGGCAAAGGGTAAAAAGAGGTGCCTTATATATAATTCTTCAGGGGTCCCTATGAACAATAATTTTTTCATCATTATGGACCACAAATAAGTGCTTTAGCTATACGCATCTATCTGTAAATGGCTTGGAGGAAAACAAAATCAACTAAACATGGCTGGAATCCGAAATTCATGATTTTGATTCTTCACCGTAAGGGCATGTCTACATATATAATATTCCCCGAACTCAAATAATTGACAATTGCACTTAATGGTACATTCATCTTCTTTAAAATAACTGAATCAATGGCACAATAAAGCTTCGTCCCTTTTACCTCCTCTTGAAACTCCTTAAAAAATAAGCGTCTTGAAATTGTTTCTCAAACGGATAATCAGTAAGGCATGGAATCCAATGGCAGAAATAATTAAAGAGTAATGATATATATATTTAAAGTTTTACTTAAAGTTTCTACACCTCTTTCACTGTAGTTACAGTTAGCTACAGTAACTTACTGTAGCTACAGTGAAAGAGGTGTAGAAACTTTAAATAAAACTTTAAATATGTTTATCATTTTTGATAATGAAAACCCACTCATTCTCTTTTTTGCACCTTACTTCTTAATGCATTCTAATACTGCTCAACAAACTGCATGTTTTAAGGTTGTCCTTGAATTCACATAACCATATAAAAAAAAAAAAAAGTATTCATGCTTTCACTTCTTTGAGTTGAAGACATTCCAGCCCAAAAATTATTCTGAGATCGAGTGTCCTTGTTGTTCGAGATTTCACGTTCCCTCACTTTAAATAATTATAAAGGGCCGGATAGGTTATTTGCATAGGCAAAGGGAGAGATTGAAAAATTACTTTTAAGCCCTATAAGTTTCAAATTTTCTGTTAAAGTCAATGGTTGAAACCGTGTCAATTATTTTTAGGTAGGTCCCACATATAATAATTAATAATAAAAATACATTAATTATGTGGGTGAGTCTCACATGCATAAAAAGAAAATAATAAAAAAAAAAAATTCACTATTTACACAGTGAATCTCATACCTATAAATATATGTTTCATTTCTTTATTTTCTTCATTCCATACTCAACCAAATCCTATGTATTATATGAGAGAAAAATATTATTTCTTCTTAAGAGTTTGTGAGAGAGTTGTAATTCTCTCATTCTAAGAATGAATTGATTTCAACGAGATATTTTCTCCGATGGTTTGACTTACAACAATTAGAGTAGTACTGACTATGTGTGCTACTTTTGACCTACATCTGGAACAGTTGGATGTAAAAACTGTATTTCTTCATAGAGGACTTGAAAAAGAAATTTATATGCTCCAACCAAAAACTTTTACTGAAATAAATATTGAGAACTTGGTTTGCAAGTTGAACAAATCTCTGTATGGTCTCAAACAAGCGCCGGGATATTGGTAAAAGAGATTTGATTCCTTCATTATTTGCCTTAGGTACAACAGACTCAGTTCTGACCATTGTACATATTACAAGAGGTTTGAAAATAATGACTTTATTAATTTACTGTTGCATGTGGACGACATGTTGGTAGCAGGCCCTAACAAAGATCGCGTCCAAGAATTAAATGCACACTTAGCTAGGGAGTTTGACATGAAGGATTTGAGACCAGCAAACAAGAATCTATGGATGTAAATACACCGAGACAGAAATAACATGAAGATTTGGCTTTCTAAGAAAAATTACTTGAATAAAATCTTATGGCGGTTCGATATGGAAGATTGTAAGCCAATTTCTACCCCACTTCTTGTTAATTTCAAGTTATCTTCATTTATGTGTCTTAGCAATGAAGTTGAGAGGAAAGAGATGTCTTAAGTACAGTATGCATCAATAGTGAGAAGCTTAATGTACGTCATGATTTATACAAGACCAAACATTGCACAATCAGTGAGAGCAATTAGTCATTTTATGGCGAATCCTGGTAGAGAGCATTGAAATACTGTTAATATGATCCTTAGATATATCAAAGGAACATCAAATGCTACATTATGTTATGGAGGGTCAGAATTAGTTGTCAGAGGCTACGTGAATTTAGATTTTGCATGAGATATTGATAAAAGAAAATCCACTACAGGTTATGTGTTTGTACTTGCAGAAGGAGCAGTGAGCTGGGTATCCAAGTTACAGAGTGTTGTGATTTTGTCTACAATAGAAGCTGAATACATGACAGCTACACAAGTTTGTAAGGAAGCTATTTGGTTTCAAAGGTTATTTGAGGAGCTCGGGCACAAAAAAGAGAAGATTCTATTATTTTGTGACAGTCACAGTGCTTTGAATATTGTAAAGAATACAACATTTCATTCAAGAACAAAATATATAGGGGTACTGATGAGTGGTAAATCTATCACTATTTCTCACTCATTTAACCTAATATTTTGTATAGTTTCTCGAGTTTTGTGAACGTTTTGATGTATTTTATGTTATTTTGCAGATAAATAAAGTTTGGAAAGCATTGGAGGCAATTTGGGGCAAAAACGGTCAAAAATGCGTCAACAGGGATATTTTGGTCTTAAGCGCGTCGCGACGCCAAGACTTCAGCGTCGCGACGTCTAAAATGCACCGAACAGTGCTAACGTACGTCCGGTCCACAAATCAGAATCTGAGAAAAGTTTGACTTTGCTAAAATGCACCGTGCCACGTGTCACCATCACAGCCGATCTGCTAACATGCGCCGTGCCACGTGTCAGCATCCTACGGTGCCGACAGTCATCATCGCCACGTGTGCCACGTGTCATCCTACGTGTCTCCATGTCATCAGCCACGTCAGCAAGTCAACAGGTCAACATTGCCACGATTCGTGCCACATCATCATCAGCCAATCAGGAAGTGCCACGTGTCGCAATTCTATGGTGCCGACAGTCTCTTTCCCACGTGTCGCCACGTCGTCGCCACATCACCGCCACATCATCGCCACGTCAGCATCAATAATTGAGTATCTAATCCTTATCTGACACGTGGCGGATAAGAATCTCAGCGACCAATCAGAAGCCACCACGTGTCACAATAATTGAAGCCCAACCACTCTGCCACGTGTCACCTTATCAGCTTATCCAGAATCTTCAAACCAGCGAACCAGAGCTTGCCACGTCGACAAAATCTGGCGTAGCGACGCTGAGGACCCTGGCGTCGCGACGCTGGAAGCCTACCGAGGCCTATAAATTGAGCTCGAGATTTCAGAATTGAATGCACCACTCTCTCTCTTATAATCTTTCTAAAGAGAGAGTTTCTCTCTCTACTTTCTTTTAATTTTTAGTTTTTTAGTTTTTAGTTTTGTAATTAATTTTAATTACGTTTTGTTAATATAGTAATTTAATTTTTACTTTTTACTTTTTACAGTTTTTATTATTTACCATGAGGAGGTAACTCCCCCAGCTAGGGTGAAAGGTAATTCTTTTACTGTTACTATTTAGATTAATCTCCCTTAAAAATAATATATTCACTATTTAAAATATTGACTTAAAAAGGATACCGCCAGATTGGTCGGTTGGTAATTCATTTTAATCTGATTTAAACCTGACTAATAAAGGATACCGCCAGATTGGTCGGTTGGTAATTTAATTTTGGTTCCGCCTTTATGGCTGGTTGGACTTAATTTGACTTAATCAGGTTACCGCCTATATGGCTGGTTGGAAAAAGAATCACAAGTTTATATATTATTTTATGGGAGATATCTAAATTAGTAGTAGTAAAAGTAATTCCTTTTACCTTAGCATTTTATTTTATTGTAATTTACTTTTCAGTATTTACTTTACCGCATTTTTACTTTATGTCTTTTATTTTCAAGTTTTTACTAGCCCTAGTTATGTGTTGTAACTAAATTAGTTATCTGGGGTTGTGATGAAATCCAATATCACCGTTTTATAAGGGTTAGATTATAGCTTGGGTAATATAAAGTTTATTTATTGAGTCTTAAACTTAATGCTTTTTCATTAACTGGCCATTAATAAAATTGATCTGGTAAATCTAAAATGAACTAGACATAGGGATTTTAGGTTTCAGCCTTAGACTCAATAGCCCACGATCTTCCTTGAGGATAGATAACCCTTTAATAGATTTCCTTACAGGATAGGAATATACCTGTCGGGCGGGGGTAGCCATAATTGGAACTTAAACTTAATGAATCCAGATAATTTGGTTGACATAGACATATGGTTCAATTGGGTTAAACTGGGTATTTGTGTCTGACCATCGACAGAGGCTTACACATAATTTAGTGTTCCAGGTTAATAAATCAATATATTACCCAACTTTAAGATAACCACTTCATCTTTAAAATGATATTGGAAGAAATCACAACCCTAAATAGTTTTTAATATTGAATTTTCTTAAAACCTATTTTCGAACCATTTTATTTACTTGTTTTTTTTAAATTTAGAATCGTCACCATTTCAAATCAATCAAACAATTTGTTAGATACTAGTAATCATTTGACCTCATAAAATTAATAGATTAGATATTAAGTCCTCGTGGGATCGATATTTTTATACTACTTGAACGATACGTGCGCTTGCGTTATACGTGTGTGTTTACGCTCCGATCAAGTTTTTGGCGCCGTTGCCGGGGACTTATTTATCTTTTACTATTAGTTTAGGGGTTAGATACCGTTACTTGTATCTAATTTCTTTTTACTTATTGTCGTTGTTTTCTTGTGTTTCAGGTTCTCAGAAACTACATGAGACGAACCAGAAGCTTTGAACTCCGACCGCTTGACCCAGAAATTGAAAGAACCATCAGACAGTTGAGAAGGGAAAGGCGAGAAGGCCAAGAAGCTTTAGTCAACATGGAACCTGAACCTTTGAACGTTGCACCACCAATTCCCATTCGAGACAGAACCATTCCGGTGGTTGACAGACTCATTTCCTGTATTGTACTTCCT
Organism: Zanthoxylum bungeanum; assembly: GCA_019454045.1. Lineage (NCBI taxonomy): Eukaryota > Viridiplantae > Streptophyta > Magnoliopsida > Sapindales > Rutaceae > Zanthoxylum > Zanthoxylum bungeanum. The sequence goes on along the minus strand of SKCR01034779.1, from coordinate 13,763 downwards.
CCCTTACCAGCAAATGCGTGTGACATCAAAACATGCATTCAGATGATTCAGCACTCAGTTCAGTTCGGGGGGAATGCAACTGAAGATCCTAATGCCCACATCAGTAACTTCCTGGAAGTTTGCGGCACTTTTAATTACAACCGAGAAGCGGAAGAAGCAATGAGACTGCGAGTTTTTCCATATTCCTTAAAGGACAGAGCTAAAGCTTGGCTACATTCACTACCAGCAGGTTCCATCACAACATGGAACACTTTAGCCACCAAATTTCTTGCAAAGTACTTTCCACCAGCCAGAACCGGAAAGATGAGGAATGACATCACATCCTTTGTACAACAAGATTCAGAATCCCTCTACGAAGCTTGGGAAAGGTACAAAGATTTACTCCGGAAATGTCCTCACCATGAGATTCCAAAATGGCTTCAAGTCCAAACATTCTATAATGGGCTTTCTGGAATAATGAGAACCACAATCGATGCTGCTGCTGGAGGAGCCTTGATGGCAAAAGGAGAAGATCAAGCCTGGGACCTAATCGAAGAAATGGCCAACAACAATTCCTTGTGGCCAACAGAAAGGAGCATGATCCAAAGAATTGCAGGAATTTATGAAGTTGGAGCAAACACAGCAGTGAATACCAGGCTGGATCAGATATGCAAATGTCTAGAAACACTTAGCACACAAATTGTGAACATCGCTGGATCCACAAGTTCACCATATGGAGGAGCACCAGAGTCAAACCAACTTGAAGAGACGGTGAATTATGTCAACAATTTCAACAGACAGGGGAACAATTCATATTCCAACACCTACAACCCAGGGTGGAGGAATCATCCTAATTTATCATGGAGCAACAATTCAGGCCAACAGCAAAACTATCCACCACCTGAATTCCAGCAACAGAACAAAAGCCAGGAGCAGGCAAATGAATCAGGAATAACAGAAGTGTTGACCACACTTGAAAAAGTAGAAGCAAAACAAGACTCTCAAGCAGCAAGATATGATGCTATGTTTCAATCCCAAGCAGCATTAATTCAAAGTCAATCTGCTTCTATTAAAGCACTGGAGAATCAAATTGGACAACTGGCAAATGCTCAGAGTTACAGACCGCCAGGTACCCTTCCTAGCAACACAGAGCCAAATCCAAGAAACATGGGGAAGGAGCAATGTCATGCCATCATGTTAAAAAGCGGTACTGAAATCAACAAAGATGTTGGAGTCAATTCAACTGCTGAGGAAGTTCCAAAAGAAACAAAGCAACAGATGGAGGAAAAAAGCAAAGGAAAAAGAAAGATCACTCCACCTCCACCTTTTCCTCAACGTCTTCAGAAGAAAAATTGGACAAGCAGTTTTCTCGGTTCCTGAAGATCTTCAAAAAGCTGCATATCAACATTCCATTTGCAGAAGCGTTGGAACAAATGCCCACCTATGCCAAATTCATGAAAGATATTCTTTCACGAAAACGGAGATTGGGAGATTACGAGACAGTAGCATTAACAGAAGAATGCAGTGCTATCATTCAGAGGAAACTTCCCCCGAAGTTGAAAGATCCTGGCAGTTTCACTGTTCCTTGCATCATAGGAGAACATAACTTTGGTAAGGCTCTGTGTGATTTAGGTGCTAGTGTTAACTTGATGCCTTTTTCTATTTTCAGGAAACTGCAGATTGGAGAAACAATGCCAACTTCAGTCTCACTGCAACTTGCTGATAGAACGCTCGTATTTCCAAGAGGCGTAGTTGAGGATGTGCTGGTCAAGGTTGACAAATTCATTTTCCCAGCAGATTTTATTGTCCTTGATATGGAGGAAGACGCAGACGTGCCAATCATCCTTGGGAGACCATTCTTGGCTACAGGTCGAACCATTATTGATGTACAAAAAGGAGAATTAACCATGAGGGTACAAGACCAAGAAGTAACATTCAATGTTTTCAAAGCCATGAATTTCCCAGATGATGAAAAGAAGGAGGAATGTTTCAACTTGATGTGATACACAGTACCATTCAGAACTCTGATGAAAGACAAAGTTCTACTGACAAACTTAAAACATGTCAATTGCCTGTGGAGCCTAAAGATAAAGCGTCTTTTGTACTGAAGGAGCCAATTCTTGCACTACAAGCAACAGAAGAGAAAAAGTTCCACCAGCTCAACGAATTGGAGAAATTTCACAATCAGCCTTTTGAGGATGCCAAATTGTACAAAGAAAAGGGCAAGAAAAGACATGATGAAAAGTTAGTGCGCATACAACTGGAACCAGGGCAGAAGGTACTGTTAAACAAATCAAGGGTGAAATTCTTCCCATGGAAGCCAAAATCACGGTGGTCAGGTCCATTTGTGATCACCAAAGTTTTACCAAATAGAGCCGTTGAGATACATGATCCTGACGCTAACAAAACTTTCAAGGTTAAAAACAAGCGTGTCAAGCACTACTGGGGAGAATCATTTGAGCGACAAAAAGAAAGTGTTACACTTTCAGATCCAGCTTAACGTTCGAGAAGTCAAGTCTGGCTGACGACTTTAAACTTAGCGCTAGCAGGGAGGCAACCCATGCAATTTGTGTATATATTGTGATATGGTGTGTTTTATTTTTGTGTGTTTAATTTTTGCAGGTTTAGTCATTTCAAGATGGAAGAAGCTCTCGCAAATCTTCACAAGCAATTTCCTTCTCTCCCTCAAAAATCTCTGATGAAAGTCTACAAAGCTCGCTTAGAACGGATGAGATTACTGATGATCAAAGGTATTCCTAATGACATTCGTTGGGTAATTGAAGCACGAGTCCGATTGGCAGGTGAGTCTTCTGACTCTTTTATTTCACATCTGTCCTGGTTTGGAAGAAGCACCTATGCAAAGAAACGTAGAGCTAAGAAAATGGGTGTTTGTTTCAATATGCACGATTTAATTGCAACACTCGTTGTCGTTCTTTAGGAATGGTGTCTGATAATCGCGAAGACAAAATTAAATTCATTAGGGATGGCTTGAGTAAGGAGTCTTTAGATGATATATCTTTAACTCTTGAGACGCATCCCAGTGATATGTTCACATAGCCATTCGTAAATTACATACACAATTCCAAAAGGAAAGACAACTGTTAAGTCTCGGGAATCTGACTCAAAAAGACCCTGTTTGCCAATTTATAAGAAAATTGGATGGGAAGCTTGTCCCTGACGCATAGACGTCAATCAAGCCGTTACTTTTCTTGTAAATATTATATCTCTTTGTCTTTTCTTAATAATTGTGATTTGTTTTGTTGTTTTCTTTTATTTTCTCCGACAGGATCCAGACCTTTTTGACTATCACGATATTATTTCGCTACTAATCGTCCTCTGGAAGATACTTGTGCTATTTTTACTCACCCTTTTCAGGTACTATAAATTCAGCCCGTCATTGCACTTTTGAAGGCATCCCGAGTTGAGAAAGAAATACATAAAAAAATGGAAGCCACTTCAAGAAGACGAGTTGAAAACATCTGTGTGTTTTGCGGTAGTAGTGTTGGAACTAAACCACAATACGTAGAAGCAGCACATGAATTGGGTCGAGTCTTAGCTGCAAGGAATATGCACTTAATATATGGCGGAGGAAATCTTGGACTTATGGGGATCGTTTCAAAGGCTGTACAGGAAGGAGGCAGTCACGTTTTGGGAATCATCCCAAAACCCTTGGCAGAGGCAAATCTTATTGGATCATCAAACGGAGAGGAACTGATCGTGCCAGGTATGTCTGAACGACTGGTAGAAATGATTAACCGTGCTGATGCTTTTATCGCTTTGCCAGGTGGCTTGGGTACATTGGAGGAAATTTTTATAGTTCTATCTTGGGCGAACCTGAACATACACCAGAAACCGCTTGGACTGCTCAACGTTGATGGATTTTATGATTTTCTTTGTGTGTTTCTTGATGATGCTCGGAGAAATGGGTTCGTGTCAAAACCTTTGAAAGAACTCCTCTTTACTTCTACTGCCAGAACTGCTCCGGATCTAATAGACCAACTCATAGCCTATGAACCACGAGTTGACCCTATTCTTTCAAAGATAAATTGGTCCGAGGACGATCGTGGTAAGAGGCGTAGGATTAATCTGGATCTTAACCTTTAATTTCCTGTAGAATTTCAGCTAACCAGGTATTATTTTCTAAACTCTTCTTCTACTTTTAAGACATTGGGGACAATGTCTCATTTAGGTTTGGGGGGGGAAATTAGTTGATAGTACCTTGTTTTTAGTTTGTGTTTGTTTTTATTTTTAGTCCAAAATTTTTCGAAAAATACAAAAAAATTGAAAAATTTTCAAAAATTACAAAAATATTTTGTCGTTTTTGTGTTTTTATTTTGACTAAAAGGTGAAATTGGTAAAAGATAGCTGAGTAAGGAGTTTCCACTCCTGAGACGTATCTCAAACCTATTTCGAAACAAGTTAATTTTTGTTTATTTCATTTTGAATTATTTAATTTGTGAATTCTCCTTAAAACGGACTAAAATGGATCTTCATATGCTCAGTTGACAGATATTATCAACATATATAGTAACATACGGACATGAGCTAAAATTGAAAAGTTTGTAATATTCAGTGCTCTAGTTTAATTGGAGGAAACATCTCAAAAAGCAATGGAGTAAAAAAAAAAAAAAAAAAAAAACTTCTGAGATCCGAGTTATTAAGTCTGTAAGGGTGTTTTAACACCTAGTGCCCTAAAGCCAACTGGTTTGGGAGTCACTGGCCCAAAGCTCGTTACATGGATCAAAGATGCTGCAAAAATATATATATCTGAAGTCTGGTAATTAAGTCCGTAGGGGTGTCTTAACACCTGGTGCCCTAAGCCAACTGGTTTGGGAGTCACCGACCCAACACTCGCTACATAGATGGAAGATATTGTATATAAATAAAAATAGAGAAAAATCAAAGAAAAAAATCAGAAAAATGAGAACAATTATTCCATTGCTACAAAAAGGTGTGAAATCTGATAGAACTTTAGGACAAAAATATTACTCTCTTATCAACTGCACTTATGACTGTTGTGGGCAAAAATGAGTTGATTAATATTTTGTTGGCTGTGTATATGGAGAATGGTAAATATAATCGGAGAATTTACTTATTCAGTAATTTAGAATAAAACAAAACAACTAGTAACTTGGAGTAGAAGTTTCACCTGATTAGTCACTAACATCTTTATTCTCTTTTCGCTTGTCTTTTTTTACTTTTGTGTGCATTAGTTTTACTACCTTTTTACTTTTGTAAAATATTTGTGGGTATCATTGTTGTAAACCCTCACGAGACTACAACTCGTCCACTAGGGACACCTAGGGGTTTAAAGGCTTGTTGCATACGCTAAATGCAACAAATCAGAATCTGAGAAAAGTTTGACTTTGCTAAAATGCGTCGTGCCAGTGTCACCATCACAGCCGATCTGCTAACATGCGCCGTGCCACGTGTCAGCATCCTACGGTGCCGACAGTCATCATCGCCACGTGTGGCCAAGTGTCATCCTACGTGTCTCGCATGTCATCGCCACGTCAGCAAGTCAACAGGTCACAATTGCCACAAGTCGTGCCACATCATCATCAGCCAATCAGGAAGTGGCCACATGTCGCAATTCTATGGTGCCGACAGTCTCTTTCCCACGTGTCGCCATGTCTTCGCCACGTCACCGCGCGGCACGTCATTGCCACGTCAGCATCAATAATTGAGTATCTAATCCTTATCTGACACGTGGCGGATAAGAATCTCAGCGACCAATCAGAAGCCACCACGTGTCACAATAATTGAAGCCCAACCACTCTGCCACGTGTCACCTTATTAGCTTATCCAGAATCTTCAAACCAGCGAACCAGAGCTTGCCACGTCGACAAAATCTGGCGTAGTGACGCTGAGGACCCTGGCGTCGCGACGCTGGAAGCCTACCGAGGCCTATAAATTGAGCTCGAGATTTCAGAATTGAATGCACCACTCTCTCTCTTATAATCTTTCTAAAGAGAGAGTTTCTCTCTCTACTTTCTTTTAATTTTAGTTTTTTAGTTTTTTAGTTTTGTAATTAATTTTAATTACGTTTTGTTAATATAGTAATTTAATTTTTACTTTTTACTTTTTACAGTTTTTATTATTTACCATGAGGAGGTAACTCCCCCAGCTAGGGTGAAAGGTAATTCTTTTACTGTTACTATTTAGATTAATCTCCCTTAAAAATAATATATTCACTATTTAAAATATTGACTTAAAAAGGATACCGCCAGATTGGTCGGTTGGTAATTCATTTTAATCTGATTTAAACCTGACTAATAAAGGATACCGCCAGATTGGTCGGTTGGTAATTTAATTTTGGTTCCGCCTTTATGGCTGGTTGGACTTAATTTGACTTAATCAGGTTACCGCCTATATGGCTGGTTGGAAAAAGAATCACAAGTTTATATATTATTTTATGGGAGATATCTAAATTAGTAGTAGTAAAAGTAATTCATTTTACCTTAACATTTTATTTTATTGTAATTTACTTTTCAGTATTTACTTTACCGCATTTTTACTTTATGTCTTTTATTTTCAAGTTTTTACTAGCTCTAGTTATGTGTTGTAACTAAATTAGTTATCTGGGGTTGTGATGAAATCCATATCACCGTTTTATAAGGGTTAGATTATAGCTTGGGTAATATAAATGTTTATTTATTGAGTCTTAAACTTAATGTTTTTTCATTAACTGGCCATTAATAAAATTGATCTGGTAAATCTAAAATGAACTAGACATAGGGATTTTAGGTTTCAGCCTTAGACTCAATAGCCCACGATCTTCCTTGAGGATAGATAACCCTTTAATAGATTTCCTTACAGGATAGGAATATACTTGTCGGGCGGGGGTAGCTATAATTGGAACTTAAACTTAATGAATCCAGATAATTTGGTTGACATAGACATATGGTTCAATTGGGTTAAACTGGGTATTTGTGTCTGACCATCGAAAGAGGCTTACACATAATTTAGTGTTCCAGGTTAATAAATCAATATATTACCCAACTTTAAGATAACCACTTCATCTTTAAAATGATATTGGAAGAAATCACAACCCTAGATAGTTTTTAATATTGAATTTTCTTAAAACCTATTTAAGAACCATTTTATTTACTTGTTTTTTTTTTTAAATTTAGAATCGTCACTATTTCAATTCAATCAAACAATTTGTTAGATACTAGTAATCATTTGACCTCATAAAATTAATAGATTAGTTATTAAGTCCTCGTGGGATCGATATTTTTATACTACTTGAACGATACGTGCGCTTGCGTTATACGTGTGTGTTTACGCTCCGATCAGGTACAATACCACTTTATTCGTGAAGTAGTGGAAGAAGTAATTGTGGACTTGTTGAAGGTACAGACTAATGAAAACCTTACGGACGCAATGACCAAACTTATCAATACAGATAAGTTTGTATTGTGTAGATCCTCTTATGACTTAGCAGAAACGTAAGCAGCTTGAAGAACACAAAGTATAATAGATGGTGTAGAAACTGATTAGTTCTCAATTAAGTTTACAAGTGGGAGAATTGTTAAAGTTAATAGTTGGCACCGAAATGTGTCAATTATTTTTTGGTGGGTCCCACATACAATAATTAATAATAAAATATATTAATTATGTGGTTGGGTCCCACATGCATAAAAATGAAATAATAAAATATTAGAATTCACTATTTGTACAGTGAATCTCATACCTATAAATATAGGCTTCATTTCTTTATTTTCTCCATTCTATTCTCAACCAAATCCTCTGTATTCTAAGAGAGAAAAATATTGTTTATTCTTAAGAGTTTCTGAGAGAGTTGTAGTTCTCATATTCTAAGAGAGTGTGAGATTGTTCACTCCTTATGTTTAGAAAGATATTGTAAAATTCTTTCCACTATAGTGAAATTTTTCTACTTTTGCCCGTGGATGTTTCCCTCACATTGAGGGTTTTACCACGTTAAATATGTGTCTCATTGCTTTATTTTATTGTTAATATTTATGGTAGGCTAAGCTTTCTAATTATTATTGTATTATTATATGGTATGCTAAGCCTCATATAATTATTATTATATTGTTATATGGTATGCAACATCTCATGAACTAACAATTGTTCTCAATTTCAATTTACTTGCGTGTCAGCTTCAGCCCACGATCCTCTAATATTTTTTCATATAACCTATAATGAAAAATATGTACATATTTTTTTGTATTGATCGTTGACAAAATTTCTTATAATCTATGATAAACAATATTTTAAAGCTCGGCCTGATCCCTCAACCCGAAATGGAGAGAGAGTCAATGATCAAAGATCAGATCGGGGATCGACTCGAGATCGATAATAAATTATTATTTCATTATATTTGTATAAAAATACTACAATTATAACACAGTTTCTATAACAACTTTAACTTGCAAATTATATTATTATCCATTTATTTATAATAAGTTTCTAAAAGCAATGTTTAAGCATTTTGACCAAATTAGAAATTAACCATATATTAGAATTAAAATCTATAAATTTTTTTTGCACAATCAATTGAAATTAAAAAAAAAATATATCAAAAAAAGAAGAAAAAAGTTTGATACTTTGATTCGCTTCCTCTCCCTTCTGTCAAATAAAAAAGTTTTTATTTTTATTATTTTTATTTTCTATAAGAGTTATTATCATTTTAATATTTTATTTGCTTAGCACCCTTGCTTGCATCAACATCATTATTGAAAGTGGACGCCATTGAAGGCTGATTTTAGGATTTGTACAATGGGTTTTGTGGGGGAAGTGATTGCTATGGGTGAAGGTAAGGAGATCTTTGATGCTTTCTTGCGTTGATCGAGCAATGGGGCTCGTCAATTGATTGTGATGAAGATGAAGAACTAACAATTTTATCAATTTTATGTATTCATTCTTCAATCTTTCGTCTTTGGATCTTCATCTATCTCCATTTAAACATTTATTTTAGTAATTCTGAATATAGAACACAAGTCTAAAAATCTGCCAAATCCGGACCGAGCAAGAGGTTCACCGTTTAAATCGGCCGATTCGATAGGTTTCTGCACAATTCATCAGCAAGGATCCTAGCTAATGGGCTAATTCAAATCGGACTTTGGATCGAGTCCTTGGTTTTTCTGTAACATCCCGCCTGAGCAAAGATGCTACCAGTAGGAGACAAGAAAACCCATCTCCATAAATTTCTGATGCTACTAAATTTTCGGTATAGTCTCTGCTAAAAATCATACAACCTGGATCAAAGTCCAACTCCTCGAGACTTGTATATGTAACAGTAAATGCCAATTCAACATAATGAACAAAATCGGACTCAAGCCTCACTCATCATATATAACAAAACAATATACATTATGTGCTCAGCATGTTAATCTTATATACATGCAAATACTAATATGAGCCCATTACACATGACTCAAGACCATATAACGACCCTATGACAATTTCTGACTGCATCGGGGTGATCCGTTGTCTTCAAGTCTTCTCTGCTATACTAGCTCTTTCAGTTCGTCGTAAACCTGCAAAACTAGCAATTGTTGTAAGGTGAGCTATAAAGCTCATTAAGTAACTCACGCCTCAAATAAATATCAAGTAAACAATAAAACATATACGGTAAGCACATTACTAAGATATACACATAAGCTTTATAAATCTCATTCTCGTACGACAACCATACATATATGTATATTATACTATGATACTCACTTACTGTAATCTTTGCAACATTACTGTGGATTTGTCTTCTGGATTCCATACTATACTTAGTATCTACGGGGATTATGTCATTTCTCACACAATAATATGAAAATCCAGATTTTTAATAGTCCACTCTCTCATATTTATAGGATTCAAGTATTATATGTGTCAATCAGAGACTATCTACAGCTAGTCAATAGTAATTTATAAATATGCCAAAACATGTAGAACCGTATGGTCTACAACTAATCCATATTTTAATAGCGCACTCTCTCATATTTATAGGATTCAAGTATTATATGTGTCAATCAGAGACTGTCTACAGCTAGTCAAGAGTCCTTTATAAATTGTAAAAATACAAATGTAACACCCCGCCAGAGGCAGGATGCTACCTCATGAGATATGATTAACCCATCTCCATAAGCCTTCAAATTTACAGTAAAACGGACATGATGTATCCTGAAACTTGACCGGTGCGTAATCACACGCGTATAACGCAAGCGCATGTACCGTTCAAGTAGTATAAAAAGCATCGATCCCACGAGGACTTAATACCTAATCTATTAATTTTATGAGGTCAAATGATTACTAGTATCTAACAGGTTGATTGATTGATTTGAAATGGTGATGATTTTGAATTTAAAAACAAGTAAATAAAATTGCGCGAAAGTAGGTTTAAGAAAATTCAATATTAGGAAACTATCTAGGGTTGTGAATCTTCCAATATCATTTTAAAGATGATGTGATTATTTCATTTTTGTGTAATATATCGGTTTACTAACCTGGAACACTAAATTATGCGAAAGCCTCTGTCGTTGGTCAGACGCAAATACCCAGTATAACCCAATTGAACCATATGTCTATGTCAACCAAATTACATGGATTCATTAAGTTTAAGTTCCAATTATGGCTACCCCCGCCCGACAGGTATATGTCTATCCTGTAAGGAAATTTATTAAATGGTTATCTATCCTCAAGGAAGATCGTGGGCTATTAAGTCTAAGGCTGAAACCTAAAATTCCTTTGTCAAGTTTATTTTAGATTTACCAGATCAATCTTATTAGTGGCCAATTAACAAGACGCATTAAGCTTAAGACTTAATAAGTAAACCTTTAAATTACCCAAACTATAAAATAACCCCTTATAAACCGGTGATATTAGAATTCATCACAACCCTGGATAACTAAATTAGTTACGACACATAATTAGGGCTAGTAAAAACTTAAATAAAATAAAAGACATAAAGTAAAGTGCTGAAAAGTAAATTGTTGAAAAGTAAATGACGGAAAGTAAATGCTGAAATTAAATACTGAAAATTAAATGCTGAAAAGTAAATTATGAAAGTAAATTACTGAAAAGTAAATGCTGAAAGTAAATTGTTGAAAGTAAATTGTTGAAAAGTAAATGCTGAAAGCAAATTGCTGAAAAGTAAATAAAGTAAAAGTACAATAAAAGAAAATGCTGAGGTAAAAGGATCCACTTTTATTACTTTTATTTTAGATATATCCCTTAATATAATATATTAACTTTACATGATAATTACCAACCAGCCATATAGGCGGTATCCAGATTAAGTCAAATTAATAATTAATTACCAACCGACCAATCAGGCGGTATCCAGTTTAGTCAGGTTAAAACCAATTTAAATAATTACCAACCGACCAATATGGCGGTATCCTCGTTAAGTCAGGTTTTAACTAGTTTATATATTATAATTAAGGGAGATTAATCTAAATATTAGTAATAAAAGTTTTACCTTTTACCTTAGCAAATGAGAGTTACCTCCTCATTACTGAAAAGTAAAAACTGAAAATTAAAGAAAGAAAAGTATTGTGCGTAAAAGTAAATTTCGGAAAGTAAAAACTGAAAAGTAAAGAAAAGAAAATGCGAAAGCGGGAATTAATTACTGAAAGCTGTAAATAAACAAACAAGATACAATCTTCTTATTATTCTTAAGGAATTCCTTGGAAGAAAGTATGAATTTACAAATGAAATGGCTTGGTATTTATAGGCAAAATTTTGCCTCCATCAAATCATCCATCAAATCCATTATTAATTGCTCCACTAATTGCTTATCATGTTTGGTGGTGATTTGATAATTTTTATTATTTATTTATAAATTTATTTTTTGCTTTGAAAATGATTGAAAATGACTTTAATAATTACACACAACACACTTCTGGATGATTCATCAATTTCGGGCATGCAATATTTAGAATTCGAAATTATTTTGTCTTTAAAAGTTGTAGATCTTTCAGTCTTATTTAATCTAGAACTTGAATCAGCTCAATCCGATATCGGAGTAAAAATTTATGCCCAAAATACGACAGATGCGCAAAATTGGAATTTCCAAAACTGCATTTCGTTAAAACGCCATTTCAAGTTTCCAATCTCCAAAATTAATATGTCAAGTCCAATTTTGTCCTTATTTGACCCACATTTCGTCCTAAATGATTTCATTGTATCCCAATATTATTTTATCTGCAAAATAAACTAAAACACATCAAAACGTTCATCAAACCCGAGAAACTAAACAAAATATTAAGTAAAAAGGGCGGTAAATATTGATATATTTTCCGCTCATCAAAACTGCACAACTTGGAACAAAGTCCAACATCAAATGGAGCCTACAATTAAAATCAAATATATAAAAGGACCTTAGGTCCACACAAAACACATCAAACTCAAAATCAACACTTAAGGGCTCCTTGCCCACAATATCAATCAACACTCAAGGGCTCTGTGCCCATAACATCACATGCAATCAAAACTTTTACTTAATAAATACAAACAGCGTGCTCAGCACGACGAATATCACAATAACCACAAATCTAACTTCTAAGACTTCCCCCAGAACACTTGCGAGGGTGACTGTAACTTAGGTAATCTGTGTCTCGAGCATAACTTCCAAAGCTGAAGTGGTTAACCCATATGATAGCCAACCTGCAAAACTAGCAAATTGTTGGACAATTATGACCCATAGCGTCACTATTTGTACAGATCATGGTGTTGTTGTACAAATTAACTATGTGACAAGGAGATTGCTCTATTATCATTTGTGATTAGATCACCTAGATGTATAAATGATATGAGGTCCCTATGATTAGTTCCTGGATTGAGAATGATATGAGACAGTATCAGTCCACGAAGGATTAATCATTAAATATCCCTAGTCAGAGTATTATCGAGATTGGACATCGATAAATACGTAAAAGACTATAATTACACTTGTGCTCGTTGTGAGGGCATAACGACATAGTTCTCATATATTTGGGTATATGATACTCATGCAAGTGTAATAGGAGGTTGTGTTTTACCGATGGTATAGGAAACAATTTCACTCTGGATAGACCCCCTCGGAATTCCATTGGTAGTATGACTATGTGTCTATGGAAGTCCGAAATCAGGGTAGGTGTATTTGGTCTTAACCTGAGACTTGCACCGCTAATACTTGCGACAATCAATATACTTTGGTTTTGGTCGTCCAGGGCTTTAACTGGTTTCTGTGTACGCCTCTTCTGGGTATATCGAGAATCGTAGTGTGTTGGGTGTGATGTCAAGACGGAAGTATCACTTCATTCATATAGAGATGATGGTCACGTAGGATACGGTACTAGTACTCTTAAGTACTGCAGTCATCGGGATAAAATGACAAGGTCATGTTTATCCGATATAGAGACTAGTTACCGGACATCCGACATGTGCTTCGTACGGGGCAGACACAATTCCAGCCCCAGACCTAGCACGTGATCATCCGATACTGGATCGACATACGCAATACTACGTATACTACGCCTGATATAGATCCTTTATTCCTGTAAGGATATTTCTGGAGAATTGGGTAGGCATGGCGCTTTGCTAGAAGCCAATCTTGTCTTGTAAATCGGTACAAACGTAGTACGAGGTACTTACGTGTTCGGATAGTCCGACGACCGAATTTACTGCCAACATATCCGGGGATCTCATGGGTCGCTTCCCGAAGATTCACCGATGACGTATGACTCGCACTCTAAATTAATCTGGGATTAATTAGAAGAGAGAGAAAATTGATCTGTGATTAATTACAGAGATATTTTATCTGGGATAAATATCATTAAAGA